>CAJUYH010000560.1:0-63200 GCA_910591685.1 Galerucella tenella
GTTTGATTCCCAAAAAAATAAGAGAAAAAAAGAATAAGTAATGCCACAAGGAACGTACAGAATATATTTAGTAATTTTTTTGATAAAAACCGCAACTGTGGTAGTGTATTAAATTTGTAATTGTAAAGGGAAAATAAGTAATGTAGACAATGAACTAATATGAGAGGTGGACAAATTCAAATAGATTCCAATTAGATTCCGAGCATAGAAAAACGGGAGAAAAATCCATAAGTTCTGAACAATTCAATTCCATGAATCTTCTAAACATACTTTAATGTACCGGTTGCATTTTTATCAGTGTAAATATACGTAAATGGAACAGATAGATTTAACGAGGCAACCCTAATTTCTTTAGAACTCAATTACGTGGTAGTCCACTTTTAGCGGCTAAATTTAGAAATAAAATGTAGATTTTCGGCAAATTACTGATAATATTTTGAGTTCGGCAACGCTGCTTCAAATACTTTGCTGTCAAATTAAGCTAATTCACAATTTATTTGTAGTAATTTGATACGGACACAGCATTGACTCTTGAGATTTATAGGAAACATGTTGTAAAAGTATAATGTTGTATACTCAAAGAATAAATATAACAAATTCAATATATTATAGTCTCATGTGACATTACCCTTAGAGATGACATCTGGTAAAATACTCGATGAACTACAATTGAGATATGGAGTGAGTAGGAAATTCAAAAAATGAATGATTTAGTTTCATACCGTTAGGACAAAATAACAGACGAATATAACTTTTTATTAAACGAAAGTGAACAAATTCTTATGTAGAATGTGACCTGCACATAGGTTTTCGAAGTGCTCACAGTAAAATAATTAGGGTTAATGTGATTCAATTCAATGTTAATACTACATTTGTATATGCAGGTAATAATCTGTGTGTCTATCTTATTCTCTTACATAACTAGTTTACATTATCTGATTCTTCCATCATTAATAAGGTGTGAATTAAGAAATTGATATTCAAAAGTTCCGCCATTGTCAAATTGTGCAGCCTTAAGAAAGGACATACAAGTTAAAACACAGATTAACACTACAGAAAAGAAAAAAGTCATAAAATTATTCGACACTCTACCAGAAGAGTATTGAGATTTTTAATAAGCAGTGGGTAAGACCAGAAGAACCTTAAAAACTTAAATCCTCCATTGAAATATTCAAAAAATGCAAGTTTATCCATTATAGTTCAATTAAAAACCAGGAGTAATTTGAAAAGCCTTGCTCACACCACTAAAAGTTACCAGATTAGTTACCGAAGGGTGAAAACGTAGTAACAGTCGTGTTCCAAATGTATAAAATATGCCTCGATAGCAAAGACATTAGTCATAAGTCGATTTCTCCTCTGATATGGAATATATTCTTTAGATGTACCTGAGCAATAAACAGAATGTAGCACTTTTTCCTGTTTCGTTTCTAATTCAGACTCATATATTACAACATCCATATTACTCTATTACGGCTGTTTTAAGAAACCAAGCAACAAATAAATTAATGCTTTAAAAAGAAAGTCAATAGGTTACTTTTTGAATCGTTTCGACCAGTATATAGTACCTATGTACAATTATGTACAATTCTATCATTCTTTACAACCAATACCGGTGTGCTGTCGAAATGTTGGAAATAAAGTTACTACAAATTAACATGAAGAAATGATTCAAACGATATTACAATATTGAATCGACAACAAACAAATTATGGTCATTGTTGATGGTGGAGAATTACAGATAGTCAAGTTACTTTAATTATATTTATTTTGATTAAATTGAAAAGAATATGACAATTGATAATATGTTCTGGCAATAATTTTGTAGAGCAATATACAGTATTAATTTAAACATTTCCAACAGTTATCTTGATGTTGCCGAATTAAGTGTAATAAACCATTTCTTAAATACTTGTGAGATACTTTCTTCCTTCTTTTTGTCTTCAAAAACCAATAATGTAGCTTCTACCAAACCCATTCTTTTCTATGTTTTATATCCTCCATGGCATGTTCTTCCAATAAACTTTGACCATTTCTTTCCAAATATGTATGTAACAAATGAATAGTAGCTACATTCGACTCTCCAAAGGGTGACACAGATAAATTTAATTTGTTTCAAGAAAGTCTGAACGTTTCTTCGAAGTTTGCGAAATTTTGTCCAGCACAGATCTTATTTTTGTTCGTCGAACGACATTTTTATTCACTAATCACAATTTTTCAAAAGTCCTGGTTAGGTATTCCACCAATATTTTCTGCACTGTATATTGTTCCTCTACTTCATTATTCCTTTAATAGTCGGTAAGCCAACTTTACTACTATTTTAAGAAAAATGTAAAGTAATAATGTACCCACTGCATGAAAAATTTTGAAGATATGGTTTATTTACGATAAAAAGACGATGACGTCATTTTTGGTTACTTTCCTGCTTATCAGAATAAATATTAATTTACCATCCGTAAATACAATTTATCCTCAACAGCTAGAGCAATTTACAGCTAACGGGTTGGCAAAACTTCAAGACGTTGTCAGATCAACTGGTAAAATTATCCATTTTGTTTTGACGTTTATCGACATTCGATCATCGTCTAATGTTTACAAGTTTTTTTGGTGCTTTTAAATTCATTGCTTCTTTAAGATTAAAAGAACAGTTATTTTCATTACTAATTATTTAGGCAAATCTGCAGTGTGTAGTTAATAAAATGCCGAAGCAGCTGAACAGTAAATTTCAAGAGATGGTAACATCTTTGTTGAGCTATTTTGAACGAGAATGCCGAAATGGAGGCACGCTTCTCCCGCTTACTGCTGTAAGAGACGTAAGTAATAGTATTCGCTATCTGTATTCATCATTATTAATATTATTCTTACATATTTAAATGTAAATAATTAAATTTTTATAATGTTAGGATAGGTTAATTAAACTTGATATATTATTCTTTTATAAATTGAAGTAATTATATTGTAGAGAGTTGCAGTTAACCGTATTGTCGCCAAGCATATTAGAGGTGAACAGCCTAAAAGCCCACCTAAAAAGAGATAACGCATAAAACCTACTGTTGAAATTGATAACGTTGATCAAAATGCTTTCCGAAATGTTATATACGAAATGTATGGAAACAGTGAGTATATTGAATTTACTGTTTTATTTTATTCACAATTAACTAACACAATATTTTTTCAGAGAAACAAATAACCTTGAAAACTTTAAGAGACAAACTCCAGGAGCGTGAACTCTTCAATGGTTGTTTAACATCACTCTGGAAGATAGTGAAAAATATTGGATTCAAATACCAAAAAGATGATCCCTGTCGTGGTTTAATGGAGTTGCCACATATTGCATTAAAACGTGTACATTTTCTACATGAATATGTCAAGATAAAAAGGGAAGGTTTATATCAATTTGTGTTTTTGGATGAGACCTGGATATTCAATGACGGTATCGATTCCTTTCAGCATAAACCCTTGCAGTTCTTTTGAAGATGGTTCTAGAGCATAAGTAGCATGTTTTATGACATACAGTTCGTCATTTAACCCTCTAGAATGATTGGTTTCTGTCTCTTGTATGTTATCCATAATTTTTCATGAATAAATATTTATATTAAATTAATCAAGCCTTTTATTTTTAAATAAATATTTTTGACTTACGCCCTACGAGGCACGGAACAATGAAAAAGAAGAACTGTCAATCTAACATCAGATTGACTTTTCTAGTTTTCGTTAAGTAAAGGAAAAAACTACAGCTTGGCAACATCACGATATTTTGTTTTGCAACGTCATCGTCTTTTTATGGTAAATAAACCATAACAAGAATATTTTTGGTTTTTCATCCAATATTTATTTATTTATCTGTCAGAACTATCAAAAATGGAAATTATTAGCTGATGTCAATGTAAAGGAGAGTTGTATAAAAATGGGGTGAATCTGACCAATCAGAAGTCTACTGAATTGCCAACTTAAATTAAAATTACTCCTCCTGGTTTTTAAATGAGGTATATAATTTGTTACCCTTTTGAACATTCGAAACTTTCAACCACTATCAATAATAGATTGAAGTCACTTTCAAAGTAATCGAAAATTTTAATGACACCTAACTTCGAGGTCTATGACAGCTAAGAAAAATTGTATAACAAAAGCGACAACAACAAAAACCTGGAATTTATTTAGACTTTTGTGGCCACCGCTAGAGTGCGTTCATACCTGTAGACCTGTCAAAATCTGTATTACAATAACAAAATACTCACCAGCTATAAATTCCGTCCTTAAATTCTTCCTGATCTGTATCAAGGAATTAATGGAACTACTCAATATCTCTTGTAGTTTATTGTGTACAACGGCAAGTGCTTCAACGCTTGTAGCATTAGCTTGTGCTCTGTTCAGTTGAGTTAACGTATAAGAAAGATTGGAATTGACACGAGCAGAAGATCTTACAGTTTTTTCAAACCATTCGTGTTTCGTCGTTGATGCTGGACGAATAGGTCGTAGTGCTGGTGGTCGAGCAGACAATGGAGGAGCTGGAGTTTGTAGTCGTACATTTGTGGCAGGAAGGCGGATAAAACCTGATTGTGGACGTACGGCTGAAAAGAAAAACGAAAATTGAGCATTCAGTGATCCCAACAGATTTATTTAAAAATAAAATACTAACCTGCACTATTGACCACTTGCACTCTAGACCTATTAATCTGCTGAGACATAACCGGCCTAACTTGTGATTGTTTTGACAACATCGTTGTTGGTGTTAAGACAGGCATTTTGGTTGGTGGACCCGAAATTGATTGCACGGCTGAGAGTGGAGGTGGAGAATCTCTACCTAGCAATGGATTATAATCAGGGTCATCTTCTGTTGTTCGTTTCCTTTTTTTAGATTGACTTGTACTAGGCGTAGGTTCAATGGATTTTTTCTTTTGTGGCAAACAGCACTGGCAGTAATCTGTGTTAAGGTAAGCTTCTGGGTTAGGAGCGGAGCCGACAACTCTGGAATTAATAAACATAAATTATGTAGGAGGTGGTATAATTGAATGTTCTATGGCATTGGTTGATATACGTAAGTGTTTCAAGCAGAGATGATTGCTGCTATAGCCTGTATTGATTGAAGCATCAGAAGAGCATATACCAGAAAAAAAATTAAAATATTCACTGACACCTAATAGTCCAAGATCTAGTAACACACGTTTCATGAAGTGTTTGATGCACCTTGAAATTTTTATATTTAAAATATATTGAGTGGAAAAGTAGATATACCTGTGTTGGCTTGACCCACCTTGGGACACCAGGGGTGCGATTTTCGAAACCATTCGGGAGTAAATCACATACGAAAAATGACCATTTTCGTATGAAATTTAAATGACCTAATTTTCGACATGCTCAAACGGTAATCGTATACGAACACTTTCGTATGGCTTGTTTCGAGTGGGTTCATTCCATTCGAATAAATGTTTTCGTGTACGGAAAGTGTGAATTTACATAGCCTAGATTGAAAATATTTGTGTTTGGTATGTCATTAATTTGAATAATAAATGATATAAGGAGCAATTCTATAAGCAAATGTTAAATTTTAACGCATAGTTAAAAAAAAGACAATCTGCTAACCCATTTTTGCAAGTCTGTATGCATATTAAGCTTTAAAGTATTAACGGAAAACTCTTTATTGGATACCATACATGTTGAAATTCGAATTATAATCTTGAAACATTTATAATAGCGGAAGCTTTGTCAAATATAACGGCGTACCGTTAATTTTTAACCACTTATTATGGAATTGACCCTATAATCAGTTATAATATGGCAGTTTTTGATGATTTAATTCATTTAAACTTCATTAACGCTATACAAGAAGCGGAAGAGTTAGCAGATAGACCTCCTAGGATCTTTAACTTTAACCCATTTATTGAACCTTTCGAGGAATATTCAGAAATATTGTCACATTTTTTATTAAGAGCAGCACTGGAACTTGAATCTCCTTTTTTTAACAACAAACAATAATAAAGGAAAAATGCTAAATAAATAATATCAAAAGCCAGTTTGGGCTCACTACACTTAATACAGTAGTTGGTATATTCTTTGCATAGAACTATTAGAACTGCATAGATAAGGTATATTCTTTGCTTCTCAAATGTCACAAGTGACAAGACCATACGATTATGCAGTGTTGTCGGCTGCCAAATTCTTCGTGTACTAACGTTTATTCGAATGGTGTTGAAAAATAAACATTTAGCACCGTATACGTTTAGGTAATTTTAGAATTACAACCATTTGGGCAGACAGATTTGAAGGGGTTTATATTTAATAAATCATAAATCCACCCCAAAGTTGATTTTTTTTAATACAATTTGGAGTGCAACAGTGGTGATGGGGGGCGCTCTCACTCCATCTACCGCCATGCACAGTCTATCTATTTCTATGACAAATAATATTTATTTTCATGTATGCCGGCAATCAAACCCCGGAAAAAGTGTCTGGCTTTTTGTAATTATTTGTTTTTGTATTTAATCAAGACGCTGTTAAAATTTCAGCGTGAATCAACTTTGGAGTGGATTTATTAAATATAAATCCCTTCAAAACTGTCTGCCCAAATGGTTGTATTTTTAAAATTACCTAAACTTTCAATTACTGGTTGCTGGCTGCTGAATCAAGCACTTTTTTGGGTCATATTTTTTTACACCTTTTTAGGATACACACTACCTGGTGTCCAAGGTGGGTTTAGCCAACACAGGTATATCTACTTTTCCATACAATATATTTTAAGTAAAAAAATAACAAGGTGCATCAAACACTTCATGAAACGTGCGTTACCAGCTCTCTGACTATTATTTAAAGCTATAAGCTATCCAACAACTATGTTTAGACTGTTAAGAAATTGCAAAGAATCCCCTATAAAACTTGTAGTTAAAAATGTTGCATTTATAAATTTCTGTTTTTTTCTTATAAGTTTCTGCTATAAAACATCAATAGAAAAAAATGTTGTAGCTCACCTTATTTCTCTTTGAACGTATTCCATAAATTCTGCACAATGAATTCTAAGATGAATCAACTGTGACGGATTACACCTAAAGCACGACCAATCATCGCTTTTCTGAATTTCCGCCAATTTTCTTCTATCAAAATTAATTCGTATACATTTCTAAAAAATGCAATTCTCTTGTAAACTGACGACTTATTCAATAATTATTTTTTTAGAAAATGTAAAATTACCTTACAGAATACCATTTCACAGGTGGAGCAGCACATAACTTGTCCACCTTGCCCGCACCATCTACAATATAATTCGCTTCCATCCTCATCCTTTTCAAATTCCCCACTAGTGTAAAAGTGATAACATTTTTTACAAATAAGAACTTTTAATAATGGATGTACAAATCTGTTGCCTTGTCCGTCTAAAGCACTTCCCAAATGTATGTTACATGCTGTACAATGGATTTTTGTTAACTGAACAGGATTTTCTACAAAAATATATGAATATGAAAAAATTTGTCTTCATTTGATGATGTTATGAAAAATTATAAATATGAAACTTACTGGTGCCATATGTCTGCACTTTCAACTCAAGTTCTTCAGTAGTTAAATCAAAATCAACTGAAAATAAATATCAAATTAGTTGATGTAATTTCAAAATTTATTTTGTCACCTTCTGCT
Source organism: Galerucella tenella (assembly GCA_910591685.1). Lineage (NCBI taxonomy): Eukaryota > Metazoa > Arthropoda > Insecta > Coleoptera > Chrysomelidae > Galerucella > Galerucella tenella. Next base: position 7,624 of record CAJUYH010000560.1, read on the forward strand.
CCTGTCATTTCATCTACAAATGTAGAAAAGATCGGGTCATATAGTTCCAATGGACTTTTATTGATTTCATGTTCGGGTGCAGGAGCATCTGAAAATAAATGATATGTAAACATCAATTTTAGAATTAAAAAAAACTGACTTAAGTCTAAGTTTGTGCTCTAAATACAGAATTAACTATTTTATTAACTAAATTTATATATTGTACACTATTAGAACTCACCATTATTTGTGATAACTGGTGCTTCATCAACTTCCATAGATAGTTCTGGCATCAGTAGAGAAGGATCAAAATCTTCATCCATATCATCATCATCCTCACCTAATGCAAAATAGAATTTAATAAGAAGGACGGACAGTGGACCAAAAATAAAGATGACCAGATTAAGAACTGATTTTTGGCTAACAAATTGAATCTAAATGCCGACAAGACACATAATATGAACTTTACTTTGCAAACTTCTTCATCAAACCTGGAAAGTCAGGAATCGGTTAAATTTTTGGGGGTCCACTTGGATCCAGGGTTGACTTGGAACATTCATATCAATCATCTAAGCTCCAAGCTGTCCAAAATAACTTTCCTAATAAGAAGCCATTCCAAAAATGGCATCAACGACATTTACACTTTTATACTTCACTGTCTAACCTACATAAAACTGAACCTAGTAAACCTCAGATCACATAGTGATATTCACTCACATTCAACTAGAAATAGAGATAATTTAGTCCTCAGCTACCACAGGTTACAACGTACAAGAATTGGCACCGATTACTACAGCAAAAAAATGTTTAATGCTCTTCCAATAGATATAAAAAACCTAAACTTTAACAATTTTAAAACCAAAGTCAAAACATATCTTTTAAAAAATGCCTTCTATTCCATCGAGCAGTATTTAGAAAGTGATTTTAATATGTAAATGTATTCGTCTTTATATTTCGATGTTTGTCTTCCTATGTATTGCTACCATTAGTATCTTACCTAAGAAGCTTTGTGCTAGTATTGTTATTTTTAATATTAATTGTAACATTTTTTCTCTGTTTGTTATATCTGACCTGTAAAAGCACTTTAGTGTTATACTTTGCCAATAAATAAACTAAACTAAATGGTTTTATCATCTGTTACTACATCTTACTTTGGAATAAATATAGCATTAAATGGTAAGTAGGTAATTAAAATGATACACTTTGAACAACTTTTAAATTATAGAGTAAAATTAACATCTAATGAAATTTCTTACCTTCTTGCCTATCCTCAAAAGACTTAGGAGAATCATTGTTTTCTCTGGGCTCACTTGAATTTTTTTTGTTCTCCTTTTTATCTGTACCATCCTTCTCACATTCCTCATCTTCAATCAAAATTTCAGGTGCAATTTTTGTTGTTTTACTTTCATCACAATCATCTGCATCATTACTTTTCTCATCTTGTTTGTCTTCCTCAACTACTTTTGATTCTGACATGTCATTAACTATAGCTGCCTCTTTCTCATCACTCACTTTTGTGTTCTCTTCCTGTTCCATTAGTTCTATATTTTTATCAACTCCTGCCAGTTTTCTATTTGTTTTTCCAGTTGGTTTGGATTCTTCATCTGCTGGTGTGTCTGTTTCTTTGTTAACTTTCTTGTTTGTTGCTTTACTACAATTATCATCTACTTTCTCATTTTCATCTTCATCGCTGTCTACTTTATCAACTTCATTAGTTAGTGCAGGTTCTACATCTGTTACACTATCATTTTCATTATCTACATTAGTATCATTTATTGTTCTAATCTCTGATTCATCCTTTTCTAAATTAATTTCAGTCTTATTTTCCTTTTCCACCTTTGAATCTACATTATCTTCTTTCTTTTTTGTTCCTTCTTCAGCCGACTCATCTTTATCGGTTTCAGTTTTTCTATCAAAATCATCTTTCTCACCTTCACAATCACTATCTAATAGATCTCTATTTACAGGACTCAATGGTTCACCACCATCAACACTATGTGCTGGACTCAATAGAAGTTTTTCTTCTTCACATTCATCATCACTTTCACTCTCCAATACTGAAGATTCTGAAAATGATATTAGATTAGAAAATTTTAATAAATATTTTTATACTTAAATTAGAATTATCAGTAAATATTACTTTATTTTGGCCCTCCACTGAAAGTAGCAGTATTATTTTGTTCTGCTGCAAAAGTAGATACTCAAACTTAATATCTATACAATCTAACTTACATCGAAAATAAGAAAATACTTGAAATTAGCAATAACAAAATGTGCATAGTAGTTTTTATTATTATGGATAACATTCAATTACCAACCTCTTTTACTTTCTTTGTTATTTTCAGGTCCTTTTGATTCTAAAATATAAAATATGTAAGACAAAATAATGTAAAAACTTACAAAAATGAGCTTACCTGAACTTTCTGAATTATCCTCGTATACTTTGTTTACAGGAGAACTAGATTCCTCTTCTGAAATTATAAATAAAAATTTTAAGGTTATACATTCAAAGTTGTATTTATTGAAAATACTACCGTTTGATTGAAGATCCACATCCATGGTGTTATTTAGGTCTTTGTCTCTGCTTTGGGCATAATTACTTATTGTTTCTGCAAATTTCAAGTAAATTACAAATATCTTTTTTTTTGTAAAGTATCATTCTTACCTATTTCCATTTTCAAAAGCTAACTCCATTGGACAGTTAACCCATCAAAAGTGACACCCCGGTGTCATCTGACGTATAAATATAAAAGTATATATTTTAAATAGTCCGTTTATTTTCAAATATTTAATTAGAAACACTCAAACTTTTCAGATTTACAAATATTGGAAAATGTCACAATCTTCACAATACAGGTTCGTATCACGCCAACATGGAATCGCGATGATGTGGTAACGATATAGAAATGGCGGGACTACAGAACAAGTCGATGTTTCTGAGGGAAAATAATTTTGTCCCAACATCCAAACAAAAACCGCTTCCTCGACGTCAGTCTGTGATTATTTCACGAATAGCGAACAGCTCGTTCGTTTAAAACCGCACTGCGACGGATTTATTAGTTAAAGCTATAATCAAGAGGGAGCGCTTTAGTTGCATAAAAAGATGGCGTTCTACAACGCCCAATCACAAGGGTTTTAGGCAAAGAACATTAATTACTTGCCTATTATTCTAGGCAATGGTGAATATAATAAACAATATTAAAATATATATAACTGATGAGTTAAATTCGTAAAAATGTAATAAGCAATATTAAAGTTCACATAGCTACGATTTGTCTTGGTGTAATTTCAAATTTCCCGCACTTTTAACGGCTGATTCATGAATGACATGACAGATATTTAAAGCTGTCAAACAAGCCTTGTTTGACAAGTATAAAATTTCAGTAGGTGACTTTCATTAAGTGTAATTCTAGGTTATACATCTGTCAAAAATATGTAGTCGTGTTCCAAATCAGGAACTACTTGGGTTAAGTTTAGTTATGACAGGCATTCATCCATAAGTTATTTTGATTATGCAATGTATCAAGTACTTTGTAGGCTAAGTGGTTTCAAATAAAAACGGACGTTTTGAAATCATCCTTTTAATAAGTTCAAATTGCGCGTGTATTTTCATAAAATATTTAGTGACGCATGCGTTAAATTGTTTAAATTTTTTTCTTTCCTATTAATTAAAATAAACTGGATCTATGTCTTTGTATTATATTTACTAATTTATTGTTAATATGAGAATGTTTATAATATTGTAACGGTTACTCCGGTGTTTTATGCGTGTGTCGTCATCTTAAAATTACTTGTTGTTCATTTTATTCAAAACAGTATAATAAGAAACTGAGGATTTAAAAATCTGAAACAAAAAATTTTGATTAAACTATAAATAACTATATAATTCTAATTCCTATGCTAAATTATGTAATAACTGATTAAGCAAAAATGTATTGTTGTAAATACTTAATGTGCTACCTAAGTTCAATAAACACTGAAGCTCACTTATAGTACAGTGAATATAATAAAAATATATTTGTTGTATATTGACGTCATTAACTTCGTCGTAAACATTATATACAGGATGACCCCCGTTGCTTAGATAAGTAGATTTCTTAATAATAAGTAGGACACGTTTGCTTTCTTCATAACTTTATCCTTCAAAATACAGGGTGCGGCAAAACTAATTTGTATTATTTAATATTTTTTATGATTACGTCGAAACTACTGGCAGCATTGTAATGAAATTTGGTAGGTATGAATACGTTTCAGAAGCTAACACTTATATACAGGATGACACCCCGTTGCTTGGATAAGTAGAATTCTTAAAAATAAGTAGGACACGTTTGCTTCTTCATAACTTTATCCTTATTCAAAATACAGGGTGCGGCAAAACTAATTTGTATTATTCAATATTTTTTACGATTACGTCGAAGCTACTGGCAGCATTGTGATGGAATTTGGTATGAATACGTTTTAGGAGTTAACAGATCTAATTAATTTCTTCGCATATAAGGATTAGAGGAAAAAATCGTCTATGGCGACGAACGACTTTTGTTTTAGATTTTGCAATTGATTTTGGGCAAACTTAATAAGTACTCACATTCGCAAACGTGACATTAGACATCGTTATGTAACCACCTGCACAAATTTGAAGATCCTTTTGCGATCTTGTCATAAAAAATAATAATTTTTTCTTAAACGTCTCACTCGCATCCAGCCATTTACAATGGTAAATAGAATTAGTTAGTTGTTGATGCTAAAAAGAGACAAGAGTAATAAAAATATGTAACAAATCTATACTTATTGCAAAACGGAAACGTGTATAAAGGCAAAGTGCATCTTCGGAGGCTTATTCGTCCCAAAAACATGGAACTTCACCCTAAATCGGTTAGACTAATCTTACACAACCTTGAGATAAAATCATCCAATTTCTTATCAACAAAAGGACTACATAATGTGATCATACCGTAACATAGGTATATGGTGGGTGCTTACCTCAAGCATAACTTTGTTACCAAAATAGCAGGGTAAAAATATTTCTAGTAGCATACACCCTTGGTAAATGATCATATACCCAAAAGCTAAATCCAGTTTACCGACCTTAAAAAATATAATAAATTATCAAATGATAATATACAGTACTGAAACTGAAACATAGGTGTCTCTATATGTGAGCGCTGTCATAACCAAGTTAACTAGTATAGACCTGTCAAGTAAGTCTACATTCGTAATCAATTCGCTGGCCAAGTGGCACTTTGGCACGCAAGTCGGCACGAAATTTGCCATTCACATTAAATTCAAAGTCGACTTTTACGCAAGCGCGTTCGTACCTAAATAATTGTCAGAATACCTTCAACATATGGTCGAATCATGATCCTGTCTCTATTTAGTTCAGTCTGAGGTTATAATATATAATTTGGATTTGGATTTATTTATCAGACTATCAAACAGATGTCAGATATATCAAAAACCAAATAACAAAAGTTAATACGCATGTCCCATAGCCGGCACGAAGTGCAAGTCGAAGTGAAAGTTTGCAGCTTGCAAGAAACTTCGACGACTTCAACTTCAACTCTGACGCCAAATTGCGTTGTGAACGATCACACTGAAATAGATGTGCTTAGCTTGCGTGTCAAAGTGCCACTTGGCCAGCGAATTGATTACAAAATCCACCCTAAACACTGAAAAATTAATAAGTAGGGCCTAATTGTTAAAATTAGTGATAAGTACAGAGATGAAAGTGTTTCTGGTAGAGCATTATTTTCGCTTAATCGGAACCGGCCGACGTAATGGTGAGAGTCTGCAATATGTGATTTCCCGACTTCCCTTATCCTTCACATTCTCCAGGCCTCACATCTCCAGGGGCAAGGATTAGAAATGTGTGAACTAGGCAAGGACAGCATTATCAGTTATCACCTTACTATGGGTTATTATGAATTGAATGTGCACGATCTATAATTATTTACTCACCATTGACAACTCAAATAGTGTTGTACAGAGAATTAAAACGTTCACAACAAATTGTACAAATATAGGAACCGAAAATATAGATTGAACCTCATTTACAAATCTGAAAAATAAACCCAATAATCAGTAAATTAGTGCATCGCTGAAAAATAAACAGAACTATTTATACAATTTTTTAGCCAATTTCAGTAATTAGGGCAAAAATAAACTGTAACAGAGTTTTGGAGTTGTATCTTAGGGGTAGAGGCCTGATCTGTTTTAAGATTAGGAAACACACAAAAAGTACATTGACATCCAAAATAGGAGAAAATAATTTTTAAAAAGAGCTCACTTCCCGGAACTGTACCTACAATATTTACAATATTTTAATGCAGTGGTGAAAATTGGGCTAAACATGACGCATAATGAGAGAATTTTTACATTTCCCTTTCGAATGAATGGACACTAGGGCAATTCTATAAATAAGTGGTTAGTAATTATTAAGAATTACAGTTTCCGCTATTAATTTATACATAGTCAAGATTATGTTTTAAATTTTATCAGATTTGTGTCCAAATAAGAGTTTTGCATTCATATTTTAACAATTAATTAACAAACAAGTGTATTAATGAGGGCCATTAACAATCGAGATAATTTAACGCACGAGCAGAGCGAGTGCGTTAATGTTCGAGATTGTTAATTGCCCTTTTAATACTCGTGTTAGTTTCAAAGCTTTTCCGTCGACTGTATAAGTTGTATTCGTTTTTCTCAATATTTAATAACTAAAAATATTTATTTGTTTCATAGGTGAGTACCTACTGTCAAAAATAAATAATGACATTAAAATGTATGTTTGGTAGCCTACATCACAGGTAACACAGGTAACCACAGAACACACCCAAGGACAGGTAACTGTCAATATAAATATAATGCATAAGATGTGCGTTGGGTTGCCTGTAGAAAAATCGTTGATTAATGTAAATCGTGTATTAATAGCGGTCATTAATGTATCATTTTGTCAAATTTTGAGAACTTTAATAGCTTATGTTAATGCACGGTCGACGGAAAAGGTTATTAAATGAATTCAAACAAATTCATCAGATCAGGCCGACTGTCATATATGACGTCACGTGGACAACTGACAAGTTGACACAAATGACATGATAAACAATATTTGAATGTGAATGTGCCATTTAAGTTAATTTTAAAATGTTTTCATTGAAATAACTTTAAATTGATTGAGAAATGAAAATTAGTGGCTTCTTTTAATTTATTTTAATGCATTACTAACCGCAGAATACATCTATGGTGATTAACGCATCTTACAAGATTCATATTCATGATGTCATCCGTTGTTTTATCATTTACTTCATTGGGGTTCTTCATTTCTAGATTCTCGCTGAGATTGACTAGAGAATCATTCAATAGCGTAAGCTGTGCACACACGACCGTAAATAATCCTAAAATAAAAAAAGTATCATGGCGGGCTCTATGAGCTTGTGCCCCTCAAGCAGTGGCGTTCATTTTTATTAAGAACTGAATATAGTTCATATAATACCCTTCGCTTGTGACGTATATCCGGTTTTTGGGTAGGTATGTCATTTATTTTAATTAGGCAATCCATTGACCTGTCAAATAAAATTCAATATGACGACACAGGGCAAACAAATGTGATTTAATACATTGTAGACCGTGGATTTTGGTATACATAAGTATTTATTCTGGAAAAAGGTGCTTTTATTTTGCTTTGGTGTTTCTATACTAATAATATACAATAAAAAGTTCAGTTTTATAAAACTTTTAAGCTGGGTATATCAATTTAGGACCAACTTTTGGTTGTGTACCTATATAAGAACATTATTTTTTTGTTAGTGGTTTTTAGACTATCAAGAATTATTATTTAATATTTACGGGTAAGTACACTCTGACTAAAACATATACAATATTATAATGAAAGTGAAACTTTATGAAATTGCTGGCATTAAAATTTCACTTGCTTGAATTGGAAGATATCACCTGCAGTATTTAACTTTTATGCTTACGGATTTCAGGAATAAAACACCTACTTCAAAATGCCAACTACTTGTGTATTGTAGTCGGTTGTGGGAGCCGTTCAAACCGAGACCAAGTAAGCTTTTTTAAGGTCCCAGCTGTTTTAAAGAACACATTTTTGGTGCACAAGCATGAATTAAGTAAGAAGCGTAGAGAAATGTGGTTAGCAGCAATCAATAGAGATTATTTAACAGAATCAAATATCAGGCTGTATGTAGCAAATGCCTGTTCAGTTTTGTTCAAGAACAATATTTATAAAAACTAAGAAAGGTGATATATTCTAAATAAAAAATACTAATCAAATGAACAATATACTAAACACTAATAAAATATACTAAATTGAAGGAAAATTTACTAATAAATTCGATAAAAAAGTCTTGAGCACTGTTAATGACTGAATAGACAATACAAAACTAACCTATCTCACCTATCTGTCTAATTTGTTTGCCCTGCACGGCCATATTAGGTCACGTGATCTGGAAAGGCTATCCAGAACACGTGACCATCTGACATACAAAATGGCCGTTGGTAGACACACAAAAGATCATTTACCTGCGTTTTGCATAGGTGCATAGTTGTGTTCATAGTTTTTTTTCTATTATACGTGTTTAAAGTTTAAATAATGGCTTGTTCCAATAAAAGTGATTATCTATTGACGTTAGAGAGTGACTGTAAAGGAATTGCCATAAGATACAAGGAAAAGATAAGAGTTATTCAGGGTATTGATCCTTACACACTCATGAATAACCCTGCTCCTATTGAAGAAACTCAAGTAATCGACTTTACACCAGTGACTTATTTCCACATAGTGTCGTATTTGGTCCTGACACACAGCTTTTACACCAATGCTTATAAGAGTTTGTCAGCATACAAATATTTTCAAGTAGTAGGTATATTTTCTAGTTTCACACTGAATTATTTATAATTAGTCACAATACAATAAAGAACTGAACCTTTAGATTAAAGAAGACCACATAAGACGAGTAAATTGACCGAACTAAACAGATTTCACAAACAATAATATCATAACAAAAGATTTGTGTGTCTACCAGCGGCCATTTTGAAAATCATTTGACAGCATCTTGGATAGGTCTATTTTGACATATAGCTAGCTAACCTTAAATTTGATAAATAAAATCATCGCATTCAGCCAAATTCGAAAAGGCTTTGAAATTAATGATTATCAAATTCTTTTTCTAACTGAACATACTTAAGAACTTTCACAATGCTGATGTTTTTCCGTGTAGGTACCTATCTAGGAATATTTTTGTATTATTTAAATAAATAAAACAATAAGATTAATATTCACTTTTCATAAATAATAATTGACCGTAAATAACAAAGCACGAGAACTAACACACGTTGCCGCTACGAAAGATACGTCTGCATCCTATTTTGAATTCACACCAAGAAGCGGATTATATGAATTCTATGTTTGTTACTTACCTGATATTAATGAATCTATACTAAGACTGAAAAACGCACTTGTCGATAAACCGATTACTTCTCCAGCGTAAGTAATTTCAAATTGAGGCGATTTATTAAAATCGTATGGTATATAAGCGGGTAAAGGTAGAAAAGGACCTCCTTCAGCTGTGAAAGGGAACGCACTAAAAAATACTAATGCTATTGCGATAAGTCCCAATAAAGTAATTGTTATCATTCTAGCAGTTTTTATATACGAATGTATAACTTTACATTGTTGTATACTTCTGGGCTTGAATTCTTCTCTATTAAGAGTATCTGAAACATTAGAGATGTTTGTTACTATTTATACAATGAAATGGCGTGAAAGTCTTGATAATTTAGCAACAAACAGAGAAGAAGCAAAAGCCGGAGCAGGTAGTATAACTGTTTAGAAACGTATTAAGCTCTCGAAACTTTACATTTTACAACGTCAACTCTCGTTTCACACAAAATTCTTTACACTTTTACGAGAATGTATCTTTCCATCCCAAGTAACAATGAACGCGGATTTATTGGGCCTGTTCAGACAATAAGCTGATTAGTAGTTAATTGATGGTGTTAAAGACTGATAAAGCTACTAACTTGAATAATGAGCTGAATAAGCACCGAATCAGACAAAATAGATGCCATTATACAGCAGCATCCATAAAGCTGAACTACATACTGAATAAGTGCCTCTTCAGCCAACTTAGTAGATATTGTTCAGCAATACACTTATGTAGCTGAACTTGGGTTGAATAAACATTTCTTCAGCTTACTTAATCCGGTGTTGTTCAGCTATTTATTACTAGCTGAATACAGGCTGAAATAGTATATTGTGCAACTAGTGGGAAAAGCTCGTGTGCTGCGGCACTCGCCTTTCAGGCTCGTGCCACAAACGCACACTCGTGAGAAAAATAGCTTTTCCCACGTGTTGCACACTATACTTTTTCTACGACTGCAAATTAATAAATAATTTAACAATTTCAAAGTAATATATTTTAAGTAGGTACTTATAAACTAATTGTTATAATAATTTATAGTTATATTAGAACAGTTTTTCAATATTATTCCTGGAGTTTCGTTTAGTGTTGACGATGTTGACGGCTCAGCACCAGCATTTATATAGGTGATCGTATTCGAATCAATTATATTATTTGTAGTTGCATTCTCATTTGCTTGAATGGAGTTCGTAATTTTTTTGGATATATCAATTTTGTTTTGAAGTGAGTCATCTATGTACCCCTCAGCTACGGTACTTGAGCGCCAACCACCATGGCGCTTAAGTGTTAAGAGATCACCGCCTGCGTTCACTAAAATGGTCGCTGAAGAGCGCCGGAAACAATGACCTGTATATAGGTTTGCATTTGGCAGTTTTAAAAATGTTGCTACTTCTCTAGCCATGCCCCCAAATTTATTGAGACCTACAGGCTGCTTGGTGCACTTGCCATTTTGAAAGTTTACAAAAAAACGTTGTTGAGATATATTTTTTGGCCGAAGTGCAGCATATTTTTGATAAAGTTTGTAAAATTCTCCTGTTATGGTAAATGATCTGGGAGTTTTATTCTTTGTGTGTTTAATGGTTACTAATAGAGCAGATCTCAAATCTTCCAAATCGTCAACCATCAATTTGCATAATTCATCTCGGCGGCATGCTCCTGTCAAACCAAAAACAAGGGCGACCTAAAAATTAAATCATTAGAATTGAACAAAATAATAAAAAATAAAAACAAGGTACCGAGAGAATGGGACTCGAACCCGGACCGCTCGCGCAGCAAAGCGCCTTAACCACTGAGCCATACCCGCCAAATCATTTAAAGGAGGTAATTATACGAGACTTCAAGCTCTTTGAATTATACCAAATTTACTTTATCAATTTATACAAAAAATGTATTTTTAATTATTTCAATCCAGATTCAATGATATTGAAAATTACTATTATGGAATATAAAATAACAATGTGGGTTTTAGGTACTTATACTTTTAAATAAATCTTACCTTTGTCAGTAAATATTTCTCATCTGGAGCATCGTTAATAAATTTTTGGATTTCTTCAGCTGATAAAATTTTTGATTTTTTTGGTACATAATTTTCTGATTTTCTTTTCAACAGAGAACGTAATTTTGAATATGTTGATATGTCAACATTGTCTTTTATGCTGAGTGTACTTCTTAGCATCGAATATTGCGACCATATTGTAGACGCTTTTAATGTAGTAGATAAATGTTCGAAATATACTAACAAAACATTTTCAGAAAACGAATTCACTTTTGAAACTCTTCTCCAATCCATAAATTTTGCATAAGCCATTTCATATTTCTTTCTTGAAATTTCTGGCAATAGCTCTAAGGTGACATTTTCAGCTTTTGCTGTTATTTCTGGGGGTGTGTTTTCAAACTCACTGTCGCTGATGTCCATAATTAGGTACCTACCTACTTATTTTTTATATTTTAACACAAAATTTAGTTGAATTAAACTAAAATTAAACACCTTCTCTCTACTTTCATAACACTAACATTTGGGTACTCTGTACTTTTTAACGTTTGACGTTTTATGACAGTAGTCCAAAGCATTCTATAATCGAAAATTGTGTTGATTATTTCTCTATGGTACCGTGGCCCAAGCCGTGGGAAAGATTTTTTCCCACGGCTTGGGCAACTTTTCCCACGGCTTAGGAAAAGTGACACTTTGTAGTTTCGTAAATTGTGGGAAAAGGACTATTTTCCATAGCAGTCGTAGAAAAAAGCGTTTTTCTGCTCATCAAATATTTCATTGTTCAGCTATTTAAAAATGGCTGAGCATGAACTGGTTAAGCGCTTTTACAGAAATCTGAACAGCTGTAGCTCAGCTTAGTATGCACTGAATAAACCCTTATTCAGTAAAGTTAAGAGCCATTGTTCAGTAGTAGTAGTAGTTCACGTAGTCTGTGAACAAAAAATAGATACTTAAATATATACTACTTCAGCCATTTGATATTCGCTGAAATAAGAATTTATGCATGCAGTCGTGTATATCATTCAGCGATTTTTAGGTTATATTTTTGATTATGTCACTTGACTGGCAAATTTATAAATCTTGCATTCATTACATCATTTGCATTTATAATGTTGCTTGGTGATGCTTGTGGCAGCTCATCAGGTTCTGGTGAATTTATGAAGACATCAGTTGCTCTAATAATATTGTTTGGTCCTGCTGGTGGCCGTTCATCATCAGGTTCAATCAAGTTTAATTGAACGTTCGGTACTTCTAATACATGATATAATAGTTATTTATGTAATAAGGATCATAAAGACGATCATTATGGTACAAGTCGTGAATCCGATAACACGGCGTGTGCCATAATGATTGTTTATGATTCGTATTATATACAAAATTTTATCTGATGGCAATTTTTGGTGCCAACAACCAAACAGGATTACAAGTTTGCCAACAATCATCAACTACTGATGTAAAAACTGTAGAATCCATTGGAATTAATATTACAAATTGTAGTAATTGTTCTTTTACCATTTATAATAAATAGTTTTGTACATAGTTATGCATTTTGAATAAACTTTTTTGATCAAACCATTACATGTTTTCCTTATAGAATTTCATTATGGTACTTAGTACCATAATGAAATTCATTATGGTACTTAGTCCCATAATGAATTCATTATGGTACTTAGTCCCATAATGAGCTTCCTTATGTCATCAAAATTGAGTGACATAACGTTGTCATTATGACATGCCATCAGATAAATATGTTTATATAGCAGTGGAACATGGCATAACTAGTCTTTTTTTAATGGGGGCTCTTCATCACGTCTATTAAATTTTTCAAATAATAAATTAAAAGTTGTTCTTCAATTAGTAAGTTTCTTTTAATAAACACATAATCGCAGATATTTCTGTATCATCCCCTTATAGATTTTCTACTTCAATCCCACCTTCCTCGTGAGTTTTCAAATACATTATTTTGTTCAATCTTACACAGGTTATAGGCGGGTGTTCAGCCACTATTGAACCACATAGATTTACAAATACCATTATTCGCAAACATTTAGCATGTGTTCGTTTGGCGCAGAGGCTAAAGATGAATCGATTGTCAAATGATAATCCACGGTTCCCAGGTTCAATCCCCACCGAAGGAAGGAAGAAAAAAAAGGGAAGTAAAAATATTTGTAAATTCAATTATAATAGCACACATACACACAACCTTGATGAGCCCGTCCCACCCAGGATGTTCCTCTCTAAGCGAGGTACATCTCCGTGGAGGACTTCCACCACATCCCCCCATCTTATCCGATGGGTCTCATCATCATAGTTCGCGTTTCGGCGTACAGCTCGTCCCTAGCTAAAAGGGCTAGCAGCTGGGGGCGAGCTGTCTTCTCTTTGGCCGTGTAACCTCGGTGGTTTTTTCTTCGGCGGTCTTCCGTTGTGTCTGTGTCTTCTGTTGTGTGTGTTTGCGCTGCCTCTACAAAGTGCGTCCTCAGCCGGCAATTTCGGCTGAAAACACCCTTATAGAGTGTGTCTTCTTTTCTTCCGATCTCTTACAAGCGACTTTAAGTCATTAGCTGAGCTAATAGCTTTGTCACCTGTTCGAGGATCTGTTGTTTTGTTGTTGTCGTCGTTGTTGTTTTCTTGTTAGCTGCGGCTTGGGCGTAGCTGACTCCTGTCTTCTTTACAGCTGTTGCAGTTGTCCTTGTCTTCTGGTTGTTTGGGGCTTTTGGACATCCTTTGTAGTTTGCCGGGTGTTCTCCCTGGCAGTTTGCGCAGGTGGCCGGCTTGGTCTTCAGTCGTTGGATCGGTATGGTCCTCCGCACTTCACGCATTTCGTGTTTACGGTACACGTCGTCTGTCCGTGGTGGAAGCCTTGGCAGTTGTAGCACTGCGTCGGCCCCCTTTCTCTTCTTTGTTCTTCCCACCTGATCCTCACGTTCTGGATGTGTTGGATTTTCCGGATTTTTTCTTTTTCTTCAGGCTCCAGCTCCACCAGGTAGATGGGTAGCGGTCTTCTCTCTCCGAATCTGGAATGAAGTTGGGTTAGTCGTTTTATACTTACCCCTTGTGTTTCGATTTCTTCCTTGATTTCCCTGGTGTCCTCGCAGTGCGTTAATCCTCGGATGACGATCCTTACCATCCTTTCTTTTTATGGCATATACGTATACCACTCCACTTCTTTTCTCTCTTCTCTCAGGTACCTCGTGAGGTTCCTGTAGTCCTCTGGTCCGTCGCAGGGTATTTTCACTCCGAGTCTTTCCCGGATTGTTATGTACCTCGTCTTTATGTTTCTCTTCTCGATTTCCTTTCTTACGGAGCTCCAGTGGTGGATGCTCCGCAGAATGACGGGTGGTGGTCGGCGCGTCGTCGTTGTCTCCTTGTTTTCGCGGATGGCCTCGTCCATCATCGCTTCCTCGTTGGCTTTCTTTCGGGCGGCGGCTTCTTTTTTTTGTATTTGCCTGATGGATATCACTTCCGTGAAATCCATCTCCTCTTCTTCACTCTCTTCATCTTTTCTTGGGGATTCTGTCCTCTGCGTCTTCCTGCGGACGCTTTCTGAGCGGCTTCGGCTTCTCTTCTCCTCTTGCATTTCTTCCATTGCTTTTGCCATGCTTTCCATGGCTTTTCTTAATCCGGTCATTTCCTCTTCCATGCGCTGGATGGTTTTTCTCATCTCTTCAGCGGCTTCTTTCGCTTCTTCTGCTTCTTTTTCGGCTTGGTCTCTTTCATCTCGGAGTATCTTCCTTATTTCCATTTCTTTCAGGAATTTCGTGGTTTCTTCCTCTTTCCTTTCGCATTCTTGCACCGCCTTTTATAATAGCATGTAGCTGAGGTAGTTGAGATGAATACATAATATTAAATTAAGAAATTGAAAAAAGGTATAATGCATATTAATTTGTTTTTGCTTTGAAGGTGAACTGAACAAGAGCTGCATAGAAGCTTTGTCAGCAATTTAAATCAGCTACACTACACTACACGATCTGCATAAAGGCAGCTACAACGACTGAATAAGAGCTGAAGAAGCTATTCTTCAGTCATGACTGGCAGTCATAATGTCCAATAATAGCCGTTTAAATTCTCCACTTTTGGGTGAATAAGAGCTTAACAAGGGAATATTCAACATAAGTTTGATACCGATATTCAGCTTTAGACTGCACAATAAACTGCTTAAGCGCTTTTTCAATCAATAATCAGCATAAATTGTTACTTGGGATACATTTCCCTTAAAAAATTGACAAAAAAAAGCCAAAAACTTTGCACGTTCTAAAAACTGTTTTTGTACATCATCCGTACCATGTAATATTTTATCTAGCTTTGTTTCCTTCTGATATTAATATCATTATCGAGCACAACATCCACGGACTGAGGACCTCAGCTTTACGTTCCATCCTCATTCAACAGCCCAGGCACTTGAACTGAATCTTTGTACCATTACCCATGTTATCTACCTACATCCATTCCAGAAGCTACGTGTCTTCTATATAGGCCACCAGTTTATCTGCAGGAATCTTCAGTAGTTGTGATGGTTGTGTTATTTCCACTCCAAAGTGCTTTAGTCTGAGTCCTTGTAAGTTCTCACGGAAGCAGAGTCTGTAGTAGGTGTTTCATCGTAGAGTTCACATCGTTCATTTTTTTGTCCGGAACATCCTCTTCTGATGTTTTAATCAATGCATGCAGGCTTTAGCAGCGATCGTCTCTGCTTGAAACACAGTTGTGTATCGACCAAGGCTAAGAGATAGCTTCTTTCTAGGTCCACTTATACCAGCCCCAGTGCCATGGTTTGTTTTGGATCCATCGGTGAACCAGATAAAATTTCTCCAGAATTACCTGAATGCATTACCTGTTCCCTGGATGGGATGATGATATTGCTGCTCACTCTAGTAGTCTAAAGTGCGCACTAGTAGTGTTTCGCTGCAGGCTGTAGGGGAAGGTCGGGCAAAGTAAAATTTTGGCGTAAATATTTTTAAAATTGGCGGGCGCAAATTTTACTGGTACGGTAACTTCATAGCTTCATCTAGTTGGCACCTCTGAATTCAGTATGGCTCTTATAACTTATACTTTAGACGCTAGATCAACTTATCGTGTTTATCAATAAATATTGTAATATTTTTTAGTGTTCTGGAAGCAATTAAAGAAAAACGGTAAGTGTTTATTGCCGTATTTATTTGTCAGCTAAAAAATACATGCTTGGAAGTATTTTAATTTGTTCACACAACATATTTTTTCATTTAAGGAAATGGTAGGTTGGTTTGTTACCGACGTCACCATGGCGGGCAAAGTAAAATAGAGGTGGTGCTGGCAACCTGAAATATTTCACTTTGCCCAACATTCCCCTACGGGCTCTTTGACGATTCTTTCCAAATGTTCACCTATCAAATTATTAATTACTAACCGCGTTCGACACTACTTTACCATAAATATCGCACCAGGGGCGTTCCACTACATTGCTGGGTCGAATTCCCATTTTTGTATCGGAAATCTAAATCTATAAATACGTTTAATAACACACAAAAATGTAATAATAAATTAGTTACTCATTAAAGTCAGAAGTTGTCCTCGATTAATAAATACGAAACAAACTTTAATCAAAGTAAATGAGTTAGCTGCTGTTATATAAGTGGCCGTCACTATCTCCCTTATGTCTTTATTCAAACTAATAACCATGTTAACCAGTTGGGCTATTATTGCACTCAGAAAGAAGAAACCTGAAAAATTTATATTTGATACTAAGAGGTTTGTTCAAACAACAATCAGAAACTGAGTCAAACATTGCAATCGGCAAAATAGGAGTTACGCAAAAGTAAACTTGTTGTTAGCTTTGACCAGTTATCTTCTGATTGTTCCTGACAGTTTCTGATTGTTGTGGGAATTACTGCAATATTGCACGCCAAATATATGCAATTGATGCCGCTTGACATGGTGCAACATCGTTTGTAACATCGCTGCCAACCGAAACAAAAGTACAAAGAAATAAATGTAATAACCTCAAAATTAAATAATTTAAAAATATATCTTGTTTTATTTTTTACAGGAGTTTGTTGAATGTGTCATTATTCACTTTCAAATAGTTCTTGAACGTTTCCTGATCCAAATTAGCAGCCAAAGTTTTGCTTCGTTTTCTTGTATCCAACCAAGATCTGGTCCATGTCTGGTCCATCATCTCCCTGGCGTTCTATACTCATATCTATTTCCAAAAGCAAAGCAGCAGCAGCTATGATAATAGACAGTGATGCACTTAGGTTAGGTTTGTGGTGAGTGGGTCTATAAGGCCCTCCACTGCGACTCGCAAGAGTCTATTGTGGCTCACACCTGTTCAGATTTCACTAAACAAATTCAGCTTCTTAAGAAAACTGATTAGTTTATTTGGTGAATGATATTTCAGGTCCGAGGGCGAGAGAGAGACCCTGCCAAATATCAGATTCCTGATTCGAGCCGCGGCGGGGCAGTCACAAATTATATGCTCTGCTGTTTCATCATCTTCCAGACAAAGACGGCAAGTCGGATCTTCCGACAGTCCAAGTTATTAACAGTGGTCTGTTAACAGGCCTGTTAGACAACGTAGGTCATACCTGCTATAGTCTAACATTTGACATTCTTCAAAGGATGTATAAAAGCCTTTGAATGAACCAATCCTGGTAAATTATACCAGAAGTCATGTACTTAGTTATTTCCTCTGAGCTTTTCTCACTTTTGCTATCTTCATTTTAAATAATAAAATGACAAAACTTCCTTTGAATACATTATTATTTGAGGTACCTTTTTCTTTCTACTATTGGTTGGGTTGGCAGCAATGCTGCAATGACAAGTTATAATTTGAATAATGTCAAACACCATTTGCAATAATATACTGTATTGCTCTATCAAGCAGCCTTAAATAATTTGCAATGATCCTTGGTGGGATCCTGCTAATAATTCTCTAAATAGTAAATAGAGATTTTAAAATTTACTATCTGGCTATCGAATTCAGGGAGTAGCTACTAATGAAAGGTTCAATTTGAACGCATTCTATTGCGAATTGATTTGTCTAATAAAATATGTTATAGGTACCTGTTATAACGACTCGTAAGTAGTGTAGCATACTTGCTTTTGTCAACTCCATTTTTGGAGGAATCACTCCTAAAAATGCTAGAATTTTTATGTTGTGATTAATTGTTTCTCTTAAATCTACCTCGAGCGACATCTTTGCGAATTTAACTGTTATGTTTTCATGTGTATACCTAATATATTGTTGGATTCGTAGCATGTTTGCAATTATGACAAATGATTGAAAAACGCCCATTTTAATATTTGAATAACTGCTGGCACGACAGAGGACTTACATTATTAACCATTTTCACTGGATAATTAGTAAAACCTTAAGCGTATAAACATATGTTGAAGGTACAAAGTGTTCAATATTAGTTTTGACGAGTATAGAATTTTAACTTTAGAACCCAGTGACACCTACGGCCTGACGACTTCGACAATTGCGTAACTAGCCAAACGTTACACCCATGCTCAATCCCTTAAGAGATGGGATGAAATCAAAGGATGCCGTCTTGCCAGGATCACCCTGGGCGACCCTGGGAAGCTGGCGCCGAAGAAATATTTGGTGATGACCAGGGAAAACCTACGTTTAACAGTAGGATTTCTGACTGGCCACTGTCAACTAAGGAAACACCTCCATACTATGGGCCTAGTGGACACACCTCTATGCAGGATGTGTAAACAGGAAGATGAAACTGTCAGGCATGTCTTATGCGAGTGTCCGGAGTTATCGTCAATAAAAGAGTGTGTGTTCGGTGAGTCTTGGCCTTCACCTGCCGATATAAAGGATGTCTCCTAGTGACCTGCCCACCTTCCTAGGAAGGACAGGATTGACGATTACCTAGGAGGACAACTCCTCGGGAGGATATACAATGGGTCACATGTGGCATAAGTGCTGTGAGCCTACACTCACCCTCCCTACTTTACAGATACAGAACTTTAGTCATATATTATATATTGCATTGAATTCCGGATAATTTAGATGTTTGAATATTTTTACTTTATTAGAAATAACTGCAAAATCTTCCACTTTATATTTGTATAGTACAGTGTACACAATTATAATGATATAAATTGTAAATGATCCTGTTACCGCATTTCTTCATTCAAGATTAAAAGCTGTTTGAGCGTATTTAACCATTAATTACCAGAGGAAAACAGTTCACATAATCTATAATTTTCATAAATCTACTTGTACATATTTATTTATATGGTTTATTTACGATATAAAGACGGTGACGTCGTTTTGAGTTACTTTTCTGCATATCAGGATAAATATAAATTTACTAGCCGTAAATACCTATCTAATGGCTAGGGCAATTTTCAGCTTACAGTTTGGCAAAACTTGTCAGTATGGCCAACAAAAAGTGGTTTTTATGACAAGAATGACACTCTACCATTCAAATCTTAAGATTTTTGCAGGTTTTTTATCATTGCGAACATCTACATTGATTTATTTATTTAATTACAATATCCTCGGGCAAGCCCAATTACAGGATAAGGACAAACACAGGATAATAACGACAGAAAAGAAAAAAAGAATACAATGCAGTATTAGGGAAAAGAAAGTAAGCACTCATATAGATACAGCTAGGCATTCACAAAAAGAGACAACACAACACAAACATTATATGCAAAGTGAAGTCTTCCCTATGTATTACCCCGGAGAAAGATTCGTTTTATTTGTCTATTATTTGTGCAGAAAATATAAAATATATATGTTTGACTCAATCGAGGAGTACTCAATGATTAGCAATGATAAGCTAATTTATTGAAGCAATGTATACACCCCGGAGCGTAAATCTTGAAATTGAAATTAATGCTTCAGCAGAATTCTTAAGGCATCGGAGGCCAATAATTCTTGTTAATAGTTATGTCAAATGTCAGTTATATTTGTTTACTAGCTAAAGGGATTACTAGCTAAAAGGAATTTTTCAACAGAAAAAAAAATAATACTTGAGTTGATACAATTTTATTATTCTAGGTCCTTCGGAAACGAAAAAAACATGATATATCTTCCCCAGTTTCTTTGGCCTTCTTCGAATTGCTTTTACAAATAGCAATACTACATAATTTTTCTCCAGGCATCCAATACGGAGTTAGTAGACGTAGTGGCAAAACTATCACTACACTAACAGCAAACTTTACCATCTTTGGTATATTTCCTAGTGATTATTGATAAACTCTAAAATGCATCGCTTGTATAGGTTGTATACTTGCCGTAATAGATATTGTGAGAACTTAAAGTTGTCGGCTCTTTGTTCGAGTGTAATTCGATACGATACCGTCATAGTCCGCTATATAACTTAAAGGGGATACACGATTAGATAGCTGCATTAAAATTATTACGTCCACTATACCCAAGTAATTTTTTTGATTACATAAAAACTGAGATCGTATACCTAATACATAAACATTTTAAAATAATAATCCATACATCTTGTTACAATTAGACACAAGCAGGAAAAATATTAATGATATAATACACATTATTAATTTCTTTCCATTGACTTTTGTAGATATTTTTATCCAGACCGCCTGATCCATTATCCACTCTTCATATTATTTTATCTCTAGCAGAGCGGGTCATAAAGAAATAGAACCATTAACCAAGCACTCCAAACACCTCATTTCATTCCTCTCCATCGGTGATTTCTATAACGTGTCTCATCGCCACGTCGCTTCACCTGCTTCCTGTTTTTGAAACGAGCGAGGAGCTAATACATTCACCGAAACTATATACGACATACGTTTTACTGCTGGCGACTAACGGAGGAAAGTATTGAGTATACAGTTTCGCGCTTGGTGCCCGATACTAGATTACAAGGTCATACAGAGGGCAGAAATACGATATTGCTAAGATCTTAATGCGCATGCTACTACATCAGAAAATGGCCAATGGAGAAAGTGGTTTGAAACTTGCATTTAGATGTTACAGATTTAATAATAAGACAAGCATCAACTGTATACATTTATCAATTCTAACTTAGTTTTAATTATAACTGGCACATGCATAAGTAAAACAGATCCTACAAATGAGATTTTTTTTTGTAACAGTTTATGTTTTGGGTTTTTCTTTTGATAACTTATCAAACAAGAGGCATCTTACGGTGGGTAGCGAAAATATAAATATAATGCTAGATAGATTAATCCAGTCTTTATGCAGGAATATTGTTCTGTATCTGTATCTGTAGAGAAGGGAGGGTGAGTGTAGGCTCACAGCACTTAAAAATATTGTTCATTTTTGTTCTAAATGTAACTGAACTTATTAATGTATAGAAAAGGTGGAAAGGAGAGGAAGAGAGGTAAAAAAACACTGTACTAAAGTTGAAATGTTTATTAAAAAAAGGTGATTTTATTTGTAAGTACTCTTTCCTTTAACAATATAATGTTTTTTATTTATCTAAATATTGATGTTATATTTTGTCGGTATGTCTTTATTATAGCTCTTTAATACAAATTGTTTTCATCAGTAACTTTCAGGATAAAGACCGTTTCACATTATTCAATGACATAGTTCACTTAATTTCAATATTTTAAATTCTAATCACTGTATGGTTCTGAGAAAAAATTGTTAACATATTTAAAAAGTATATAATATATTAGCAGTGGCGTAGCAGCAAGGCGGCATACGAAAAGGGGCAGCGGCAATTAAAATTGGAATTAGAATTAATTTTATTTGCCAGGCAAGGGTGCGAAAGAGAGGAGGCGAAAAGAAGTACCGAAGCGCTATACTCAAAGGTAGTAGTGTTTCAGAGTATATAGATTATTTATCTTTGAACCGTAGTAAATAGTGACAGCTGTCACCGACCGGCCGGTGCGGCGGCACCGAGTTTTCCTGAAGGCGAATTTAGTGTTAAAAAAGTGAAGTAAATAAACATTCTGACTTTTTAAAAGCTTTACTTCCTGTGGGTTCCCCGGGTGACGAAACCCCACACGCTATGCCACTGACTATTAGTGTTAAAAGGAGCTAAGACAAACAACTCTTGGGCTGGTTGCTAAAAACATGTTACAACTGCTTCATTGAAACGGTTCACTACTTTTTCAGTTTCGATCAAGTGTTTAGTCCTCAGAAGTCCGGTTAATTGAATCATTTTAATCTTAACGAAGAGCTCAGCAGAAAAATGTTCTTAATTTTATACTTTTCTGAGACGCGAAATTAGTTTTATCGCTTAAAAACAATATTTAGAGGTAGACTGCGCTTTGTAGTTTTTCTATTAATTGCTAAACGTCCTTCATAAGTGCCATTTGTAGCAACGGAACCACCGCTATACTAGATAAATCTGCTAGTACTGCTTCGATGTTTTGTAATGTAGATACTTTCAATAAGTTGTCTCTTCGAAATATTAAAATAACAACTGCTAATAGAGACACAATTTCCAGAGAATCGTACGCCAAAATTAGATCCCACAGTGAAAGGAGTTGTTCTGGCGGAAGGTGTCCACTGAAAGCACGCATGATCCATTTTATGACTAGTCTCAATCTAAAATTATATAAAACGTTAATTTTTGGAGAATTCAATTCGTCGATACTTATTTACTTACGGGGGAACGTGAAATTTTCTAAAATGGTTCCATAGCAGTGGATCGAAACATTGTAGAAGCTTTTCAAATTGCAAACATAACGCTACTATTCCTTGCGAACTTCCGCAAACTCGATGTAGTCTATGCCAATATCGCAAATAGAAAGCTCTAAATGAAAAGTACAGTTCCACGGGATTATCGTAAATATAACAGAAAGGAGCGGCTGAAAAAAATCAGTAAATAAAATTTTAAGCGATGAAATGTCAAATTTTGAGAAAACTGGGTCATTTAGTTTGTGTCCAAGCAACAAAGGCTCAAAGAAGGGGAAGCGAACATAATATTCACCTTTCCCCTTCTTATAAAGTGTCCAATAATTTGCAGCTTATCGTAATTTTCCGATTCATATTGTTTTAACATAATAAATTGGGCATTGGTCTAAAAGTAATCACTATTTTATAAGTTGCGTACTTCATTGGTCCTTTCTTGTACCGGTTAGACGCTTATGACCGGTTTTTTGTCAATTTTGTATCCTCGTGCTGAAGGAAATTGTTCTGGACAGTTCGAAATTCGAAGTGGCGGACTTAAGGGAGCGGAGAAGGGCTTGAGCAAACATGCTTTATTCTATATGGCCTATGGGTGGGTGGTGGAACGATGGGTATTTTGTATGTAAATTAAATTAAGTGGGAATTTAAAAACGTACCATACATTGAAAATCCATGAAACGGTATAACTCCACTTGGTGGAAAAACTATAGTAGTATTATTATTATCAGGAGTTCCAGTTTTTCCTTTTATAAGTACTTGCATGAACGCTGGCTGACTGGGAAGATTCTTCAATACTTCCGAGTCCCGTGAAAAACACAACATAACCTACAAATAATATTCTTTAAATTCCGATTATTATAAAAGTAGCTAAAAATAGAACTGATCATTTAGGCTAGTGATTGAAATATTACAGTAAGTTGTCAAATTATGATCTGACCTATGGTTTTAGACTGTTTCCAGCGTCCTTTTGCGTTTTGGTCTGTATTTGACTGAAATAGAATGGAATATGGTCCAGTTGCAAAACTTTCGTTTTAAAGTATATTCGAGTAAATTTGTGCATTATTTAGTTTTATTGTGTGCTTTTTGAGTGAATTGGAGGGTTTTCGACTTATTTCGATCACCGATGACCGTTTCGGGGTGTATTCACGTGAAATTGAGAGTTTTTGGATGAAATAACGTCGATTTGTGTGTTTTCCAATCGTTTTAGACTGTTTTCAGCGTTCTTTATCGTTTTGTTCTATATTTGACTTAAATAGAATGGAAAATGGTCCAATTGCAAGCTAACTTTCGTTTTAAGATATATAGGCCAGACGATAGGGGTAACAACTACAAATAATTAGCAATACAGCTGATTTTTTTTTCCATAAGTAGTTTAAAGTATGTAGATTAATATAAAAAAAAGTTTACCAGTCTATCGATTTCCCAAATTAGAAAAAAAAATCACAAAACTTTTTTTTTCGAAATTTCTCAATATTTCGCGCCGGGAGAAAGGTAGAGAAAAATGAAATACCACCGTGTAGGGGGAGTGTTTTGCAACAAAAAAGGTTTCCTGCATTTCTCTCATCCGAGGAATGGTTTGTCCGGAAAAAATTCGGTAAACTAAGAATGTGTGCCGCATCCGCGCGACTCTATTTCTGAAGCGCGGCGGAGTACATTATAAACTATTGTACGGTTATAATGTAGATATATAAATAATTGTAATAGGGCGTTTTGGATAAGGAAGTGTCAGCTTTAAGATGGCATATTTTTTTGTCATAGCACATAATCATTTTTAGCAAATTACTCATATATAATATAATTATATCTTCTGTATGTTCCTTGTGGTATATTATTCATTCTTTTTTTTTAATTTCTTGGGAAATTAAACCACAATATTTTTGAATTCTTTATTTCAACGTTTCGGTAGCGTTCCAGCTACCGTTGTCAAGAAAAAATAAGTAAAAATTAATTTTTTTATCCCTAACTGACACAACAGAAAAAATTTGACAACTAGACAATCAAAAAATTATTTTGAAGTTTAAGACTGCAAAATTTTGTTATCAAATTTTTATTAAGGTCCATTCATAGTAGATCATATCTGTGGCAAAATGTGAAATGAAACACTTCATTTTATGACATTCCAACGATATGATAGTCTACTAGAAATGGAAATCCAGTGAAGTGCAAGTTCCAGGAACGGTTTTTATTGGGATAGCGCGTTTCTTTCGCTTATATTGGAAATGTTGTTAATAAAACGCGTTTCTTATAATAGTTTTTTTGTGTATGAATATTTAAGTTTTTGAAATATGTATACTCAGTTTTGTGATTTTGTGTATTGAAATGTGTATCGATTAACAACTATTCAAATTATAAATCATAAGAAAACCTGGATAAAAACTTATGATGCTATCCTGATAACGCAGGTAATTGATTATTGGAAATTTCTCTTTCTAACATTGGTAACCAAATTTGACTACAATCGGCTGATATACTAGCTACACATTTATCTGCATTTAGTTGTATTAAAGCACTTTCTTTGATTTTCCGTCTTTTATTATTGGGTTCTTTTAATATTATTTTTGATGAATCCCATTGAATTTGATGACCCTTTTCCCAAGCATGTTTGCAAATAGCTGACTTAAAGAATTCCCTATCTTTGATATATTTTTTGTGTTCGTTCATTCGTTCTTTCAATGGTCTAGATGTTTCACCTAAATAAAATTTGTCGCATTCACATGATATTTGATATATGCAGTTTTTTGAAGATTGTTCTTCATTCTTTGGTTTCGTTTTTGTTAGTATTGATCTCAATGTATTATTCGATTTAAAACTAGTTCTAATATTGAATTGGTTACCAATTTTTTTAATTCTTTCTGACAAACCCTTAACATACGGTATTGTTAAGTTCCTAAAAATTATGTTAGCTGAATTATTAATATTATTGTTATGGGGTATTAACAATGAGCCCCTCTCTATATGCTTAATCTCCTTATTTACAAATTCTGCAGGGTAATTATTGTTATTTAAAACATCTTTTAAAAAGTTTTCTCCTTTGTAAATTGATCATCACTAGAACAAATGATTCTGGCTCTATCGTATAAAGATTTTACTATACCTTTTTTAACGCTTATAGAATGATTAGAGTCAAAATTCAAATATCTATTAGTGTGTGTTGGTTTGCGGTATACACTCGTTTCATACCCTGTAGATGTTTTATTAATAAGAACATCTAAAAATGGCAAAAAATTGTTATTTTCAATTTCAATTTCAAATTTTATAGATTCCTCTCCTTCATTTATATTTTTTTTAAAAAAGAATAAATATTATATTCTAATCAAAAACCAAGAATCTCAATAAAAAATATATTATATAATAAGGTGGCATTGAAACAATTTTACGAATGATGGAAACTGTTATTTAGGAGGTCTGCTCCATACATAAAATTTACCGATAAAAAATTTCTCCTGATTACGAAATATGGCACTTTCTTTATCTTGTAAATTTTAGGAATCTTGAATTTACAAGAAAATATATATATATTAAGTACTGTAACTTTGATAAAACTGGAGTAATTTAATGGGGTTTGCGTAGAAATGTTGGAGAAACTTCTAAGATCGAGAATATATAATTACAAAATTAATTATTTTACATACATTTTTGGATTCAATGATTTTTTGTATTATAAGCGAAAATAGCAATTTTTATAGATTCGGGTGGGAATCTTCTTTATTTTTTTCCAAATAAAATTTCAAACTTCTGTAATATGAAGATGAATATTCAATGAACAAAATGCATATAGTGAAAAGGTATAAAAGATTTATAATTTTAAGATATAATTTTTTGAATACCTTTTTCCAATAAAAATATGTGAAAATTATTACTTTTTATTTATTATTTACAACCTCAACTCTTACCAAAGATTGAAAAAAATATTTTGAATGAATATTTATATTTTTTCCACAATTCAGATAGTAGGTCTTCCGCCGTGCACCAGAGAGGCGCGGGTGCGGAATACATACTTAGGTTACCGAATTTTTTCCGGACAAACAATTGATCGGACGAAAAAAACGCAGGAAACCTTTTTTATTGAAAAACAGTTCCCCTACACGGTGGTATTTTTTATTCTTCTCCACCTTCCTCCCAGCTTGAAATATTAGTGAGTTTGAAAAAAATTCAGCCGTATTGCTAATTACTTGTACTTTTGGTACCGACTGGCCTAATATATGAGTGAATTTGGGCATTATTTAGTTTCCTTGTGTGCTTTTTTATTGACGAAATAGATGACCGGCCAGAGCTAGGCAAATCTTCCACCACATCTCGGCGGCTTTTGAATGCAATGTGCCACTTATACTTTAAGCTTTTTATTACACCAAATTTAATTTGCGAAGTTCTAGGAAACAGTTTATTTCGAAAAGGAACAATCAACTAGGAACAGAATGGTGCGGAATTATAAGAATTGAATCCATTTATGAAATAGCCGCTACACTTACTTGGTAGAGTACGTCTTCGAACACAAAATATTGATCATCGTTAGAAGCTGTCAATGTTATATCCTTTATTATTAACTTATCAATCATTAGGTCATACTGAAGTACATGTTCTTTCAACGTTTGAAAGTATTTATGTTCCTAAAAAAAACATTGAAAATGGAACTCTATTATATCTCTATTGAAATCCTATTTTCTAAACATTAAATTGCATAATTTTTATAATACAATAGTGGAAGTGAAACTGTGCCGGCTTTGACCGATATATTGATGTTCAGATATTGTTATTTGCAGCTTCTTCACGCAGTGGGTTCTTCTTATTTGAAACGAAGTCTATCAAATGATACGGACCTCGAGAATTAGCGGCCTTGCACTCCAACCCTTGTATGACCAAAAAAATATCAATTTATGATCGTAGAAATATTTTGCAAGACTAGTAGTGGAAAAATTGTATATACACCACGGTGGTGAAGACATTTACTCCACTCAAGGCAAAGCAGAAATAATTTTGGAGCTCGGTTAATAATAATAGTCATCACCACCTTTTTTACGGAAT
This sequence comes from Galerucella tenella, assembly GCA_910591685.1. Taxonomy (NCBI): domain Eukaryota; kingdom Metazoa; phylum Arthropoda; class Insecta; order Coleoptera; family Chrysomelidae; genus Galerucella; species Galerucella tenella. Next base: position 35,630 of record CAJUYH010000560.1, read on the forward strand.
AAATATTGCATAAGGCAAACAAATACTTCACTAACATAGTCTTTAACATCGGACCCTAATAGCAAGCTCCACATTTTTGCTCGTAAACATCTTGGGCAGCCTTTCTTTAAAAATTCTTGTGCAATTGGAGCGTAATTTTTCGACAAAACTTTTTCTCCTAAGGTTATTCTTTCTTCTTCGAATAGAGCAAAACTGCTTGTCATAATTAATGAGTTTGTAGCTGTTAAAATGTGTTCTCCTCTTGACAGTTCTGAATAAAAACTTCTCTGAAAAAAATAGGTGAATTTGCTTATGATATTGTAATTCATTGTGTCTAATTTTAACTGCAAATTAAAAAAACTATAAGACGCCAAGATTAGATAAGGAATTAACAGAACCAGAGGGCACCGGAGCGGGCATATACAGCAAGACGAGCAAATATGAAGGAATCGTCTCGCTAGGAAAATACGCCTCTGTATTTCAAGCAGGGGTCTATGCAATATACTTGCATGTGCAAGAGCAAATAACATGGGAGCCTACAACAACAGACAGATCAGGATCTACAGTGACAGTCAAGCTGCCCTTAAAGCACTTCAGAACTCTAAGGCTCTCGGCTGGTATGAAAATGCGGCGAAGAACTTAGAAGACTGGCGACTCGAAACAGTGTAACACTGGAGTAGGTCCAGGTCACAAAGGAATCGCTGGCAATGAAAAAGCTGACGAACTCGCAAGAGCAGGATCGTCAACCCTGATGAACGGACCCGAACCAGCAGTGGGCATCCCCAGATGCTTAACAAGGTCATGGTTAAAAGGATGGGTAAAAGAACAACACAATAAACACTGAAAGAATACGCCCATGCAAATACATGGGAAGAAATTCATAAAAGAACTATCAGAAAAAGTAGCGAAAGAACTGTTCTCAATCAGCGGGAACAAACTACGCACCATAACGGGGCTACTTACGGGACACTTTCCCACAAAGGAGCACCTGAACAAAATAGGGCTGTATAACGGAGACCTTACATGCAGAAGGTGCAAAAAGGATACCGAAACAGCTCAGCATATACTATGCAACTGTGAGACGCTGGACCATAGAAGGCAGAAACTGTATGGAAGACCCAGAATGACTCTAGAAGACTTCTACAACTAACCAGCTAAGAACATGTTTGAACTAATACAGGGAATGCAGTGGCTGAATAGGCTGTAGTCAGAATACTAGGAGTATCCACAATAAGCCCAGGAGGCTGAGGTGGTGCCGGCGAAGAGACGGCTCCTTTATAAAAAAAACAGAAGCGGATTTTTTTTTCTTTAACTTAAATCCTGATGTTTTCTCACCAAATCTCCTAAATTTTTCACTCTTAGTGGAATTTGACTAAACTGCCAGCCTGTAGTTCCCCTGAAAAAGAAGAATAGTTTTTATGAACTACTGTTATCTTCAAAGGAATAAAAACATCATAAATGTATGTTGTGTAAATAAATCAGTCTGATAATGTTGCTGTTGTTATAAACATGTTTATAGAAAAAAAAAGTTACTGTACTCTGTGTATTTTTCGTCTGGAGGCCCCTTTAAATTCAACAACACTTCCAAAAAATCTTTCGGTGCATACACCGGTCTATATTTTTGAATGTTTACCTAAAATCAAAAAAATAATTTTAAGCATTTGCATTTCTGTAATATGTGCATTATATCCGACTAGATGTCCTAGCGTTAATAACGCGTTGTATATATACATAGACATTCTACAGATAGAGGAAAGAAGTGAGCTCGGAAGAAAAACGGACAGGAGAGGAGAGATCATGGAGGAAGTATTGACATCCAACGGATTGGCGGTGCTGAATAATGGACTGTTGCCCACCTTCGTGAGGGGTGACGGGGGCTCATCATTTATTGACATAACAGCGTGTGATGAATGGCTGGGGGAAAGAGTGAGTAGTTGGAGGGTACTGGAGGATGAGGAAAGCTTGATTTTAAATAGGTATGTGGAGACGAATATAAGAGGAGGGAGGAAGGAATTGGTGGAAGAGTGGGGATGGAAGTGGACGAAGGCCGAGGCAGAAAGAGTAAGGAAGAAATTAAGGGAGGAGATAGGTAGGGGACTTGGGCATGATGTAGAGAAACTGTATGATGTGATACAGGGCTGCAGGAGAGAAGGGAAAAGGGGTAATAGGCGCAAGTGGAGGGCTAATTACTGGTGGAACGAGGAAATAGAGAGTCTGTGGCGGAAGTGTAAGAAGGAACGAAGACGAATGTTGAGTGGGAAAGTAGGGATGGAGGGAAGAGTGGGATATAAGGAGAAGAAGAAGGAACTGGAGCGCAGGGTGGAGAGGGAAAAAAGGAGAAAGTGGGAAGAGTTACTGAGGGAGTTGGAAAACAACCCATGGGGGAAGGTGTATGAGATAGCGGTGAAAAGAATGGGTGGAAACAGGAACGTGGTACTAGAGGAAGATTGGGAGAAAGAGATTATAGAGAAATTGTTTACAGGGGTAGAAGGAGGTGGGGAGGGCAGAAGTCGGGAAGCCCAGAATACTAGGGAGATAGGGAAAATGAGAGAGATAAGGTCGGTAGAGAAGTGGGAAATAGAGGAGGGGGGGAGAATATTAAGGTAAGGAAAGCCCCAGGGATAGATAGCATGAGAGGTGATATGGTGAAGAGGCTGTTGGATGACAATGGGGAATACTTTTTGGAACTGTTTAACAGGATATTGAGGGAGGAAGAGTGATCCTTGTGAAGAAGACGGGTAGGGATGGGAAACGGGCAGGAGATTACAGGCCCATTAGCCTGCTGTGTGGATTGGGTAAATTGATGGAGGGGATAATAAAGGTTAGGATTGAGGAGGAAGTTGATAGGAACGGGGGTTTTAGGGAAAACCAACATGGGTTTGTAGAAGGGAAGTCATGTATCTCAGCGCTGGGCAGGGTGGTGGACTTGGTGCAAAGGGCTAGGCAGGGTAATGGTAGGAATAAGAAATTGGCCCTGCTTGTGTTCTTCGACGTGGGGAACGCGTTCAACAGTGTCAGTAAACGGGCGGTGTTGAGCGCGTTGACAAAGCTTGGAGTAGGGGAGGGGCTGGTTAATCTAGTAGAGGACTACCTGACGGGGCGTGCGATAGTGGACACTAGAGGGAGAAGGTATGGGACGGAGGTTGGAGTGCCCCAGGTCTCGGTTCTGGGACTTTGACTTATGCATTCATTTGATCTCAACAGGCTTTAGTCACTCAGAAGAATATTTGATTGTATAAGCCCTACTAGATCTTTTTCTCGGCTTTATCCATTTCTTCCAATATTACATTGGGGCTGATTCTGCAAAAGGGTTCAGGCCCCCAGAAAGGTATTTCAGTTCCCCTCTTTGCTAGTTAATCTGCTATTTCATTTCCTTCTATTCCATTGTGTCCTGGAATCCATAGTAAGGTGACTATATTGTTCTCGCCTAGTTCATTGAGTTTGTCTAGGCATTCCCACACCATTTTGGAACTGATTACACAAGAGCTCAGTGCTTTAATAGCTGCTTGACTATCCGACATTATGATAATTCTTTGTCTTCTGTATCCTTCATCAATATTGAACTGGGCGCACTTTCTGTAGTATCTCTATATGTGTATATTTTTTCAGCAGCTGATCAAACTCCTGTAGGGCCCGTCACTACATCGAGCGTTGGCCCACTTAAGGGCGGAGAAAAAGCTCAAATAAGAAAAAGTAACACAAAAACTGTATCAACGAGCTTTGATAACAATAGTTCTTGATTTTTTTCTAGTTTTCCTTTACCATAACATCGAAGCTTCGCGCGTACCGGTGCTTAAGCCCAGTCTAGCACTTATGCTGATCCGCCACTGTAAGTATATATTGTAAAAATTAAGTATATTATTTCTTACTAACTTCGTAATTGCTAAGCTCGTTCCATTTATTTTGGATTTCTTCTCTGTCAGTATTTGTTCGCGGCTTCGCCAAACTTATACCTAATTCATTGCACATAGAATTTAATGATTTGTGAATACGTTTGTCCCAGTGAATTTGGCATTTCCTGAAAATTAATTGAACGCAAATAAAGAAATTAAGTTTTACTTAAATTATAAAGTATACCTGAAAAAAGCATCGTAACTATTTCCTTCCTTTTTTTTTGATTTTACAAATCTGTAAATAGTATTTTTTAATTCAGCCTCCAATCCGTTGTCTTGCATGGCTTTCAGCAGAGAATTTTTAAAATCTTCGGCTTTTACACTAGGTGTTATCACCAATTTCTAAAATACATCTTCTAAATTTAGAATGGACAAATCCTGTACACGTCAATTTGACTAGTAAAACATCAAGCATAATATGTCACATAAATATTTATTTCTGCTCTCTTTTTAACAAGCCATAATCTTCGCATTAACAAATATAAAATTTTCACCTCAAATAGAATAAATAAAATTGGATTGCATAAAGCTACTTTCTATTATTTATTAATTTAATCACTAATATAGTTATCTTTGAATACATGGTTTACTAGAGATCATTAAAAATTATATCAACAATAAAATCACTGTGTTAAAATAACATTATTACAAAAATTATACATTCCACTAGGAAATAGCTCAAATTAATATATAACATTGAAAATCAAATAATACAACCTGAATATCTTCAAAGAGTTTATTATAATGCGGAGATTTATTTAATTCCTCACAAATTTTAACAGTCATGTGATGAATACTATTTTCCTTGACATCTTCCATTGTTAAATAATGGATGAGTATTTAGAAAAATTAAAAATGAAAGCAATTATAAAATATGCTGTAAACAAGATTGGTTAATATTTCCATAGCAACATGCTTCAGATTTAAATTATTTTATGAAATATTATGAAGCTTACTCACTGCGCTATCTATTTCAAAATAGAAGTACCAAGTGTAATTGTATATAGAGATTTCTACAGATATTTGAACAGCGCTGCCACACATTCATATGTTTTTCTTATTTTGGAAAGTGAGCTAGAAATTTTATGAATATATAGGAAAAGTAGGAATATTTAGTTCGCAGAAAATTCATATAATGTGTATTGATGTTATTTGGACTCATTCAATTATGTTATTGATTGAAAAAACAGATTGTAAAATCTTCAATTTCCAGTATTACCGGAAAATGTTTTTACTCTAGCAATGTGGTAACGCGATGACATCTGTCATTTTTGTCAACAATATGTCAAATGACATGACATTTCTATTCAATGTTCAATGTGTACATGTACAAAGTAAATAAACTGAATTTTAAATGCGATAAGAAAAGGATATTTAAACTGTGTAAATAATATCAACCCTCTACATGGTTAGTTTAGCGAGAGAAATAGGCCAATTCATCTATTTAAAAATGGGATGCTGTTATAGCTTTTTTTGTAAAGATGAGACGTCGTCTCAGGTTAGTTTGTAGGTTGTGAATTTTTTACATTTGAGCATTGTCAATTTGTTTTAGTCAGGAGAACCTAATGAACGAACTCACTTGCTAATAGACCCAGTTTCAAACACAAATATTCATAGCGTAAGGGCCAACAAGTATGTATACAAAAGGCATTGTTATAGTTGTTTGTATTATCTCACTTTGTTTTAGTGAAGATATTTTAAGTCGAAACTCAAATAATTTACCTAAGAAGACTGATGAGCAATCTGCCCTGACTAGGATATTACAGGAAACGGCGACGTAAGTATCACGCAATTTGACAATGGAATTGAAATTTAAATCACGTTTATAATATTAAATTGATGCTTTGTTCAACAGTCTATTGTACATAATTCATGCATAAATATTTTTAGATCATTGAATCTAAATTCTTACTTATAAGTTAACTAAATTTTTTGTGTTTAAGAAACGTGATTGATGTAGCAGCCTTAGATTCACATAATTTGCAGCAACATGAGTATTTAGAGCGAATGAAAATCTATAACATTAAAGTTCAGCAAGTGCTAGTTAGCAATAAACAACAATATAGTAAAAAATCCAGTTGTATTTTACAAGATATACCTAATCCAGATAAGGTGCTAAATTCAGAACCAATCAGTGCTGATGATCTAACTATGGTAAGTTATGTAAACATCAGATTAATTAGTATAGTATTTTAATAATAATAATAAGCTTGCACAGTGTTTTGATATTAAAGCAAATCTCTTTTGAAAAAAAAAACGTATCACTTTTTTGCATTTAAAATTATTCTTAACTCTATTCCATTTATCTGCACTCTCCGTTTGTATATATCAAATAGTAATAACTGCAATAAAGGCTTTCATCGCCATAAATAGTGTTGTTCAAGGCACCTACGCAAATTATTTGACACATTTATCTAGATAACATGATTTATGTACTCATCAAAATATTTCAGTGGAAGTTGATAAAATTAATGAATACATTTGAGAGATAATTGTTTTACTAAATAAGTTTTTATTTTTTATAATGTATGTCATCAGCTGTTTTAATATTTGTTGTTTCATTTAAAAGGAGGAAATGTAATTGACCTATGAATGTACTTTGATTAGCTGCAGATATTCTATTGAAATTAATATACATAAATGGTATATTTTCATAAAAATACTCAGATACTTTAAATTGGGTTTAGTTTTTACTGAACAATTAAACATTTGACTTTATTAAAGATTCCTTAGTAAAATAAAACATCGTATGTGTGGTGGTGATCTGATGATATGTGTCTAAACAGCTCAAAATTTTATCAGTTTATTTAGAAACCTTAAAGTATAAAAAAGGAGGAGAAAAGATTGCTCAACTTTAATATCAAATACTTTCATTTCAAAGCTCCTTTTTAAACTATATTATGCTGTGAGTTTTTATTTTTCATAGCTGGTTTAAAATAATTTAAATATTTTTCAGATAATGTCGGTAATAAGTGCTGCAGCTAATACAATAAATGACATTAAAGTCGACCACAAAGAGGACCTAGTAGTGCCATTTGGTTTGACTTGTTGAAATTACATGGACAACTGACATATTTTTGTGATAAGATCCAGTCTCTGCGTCCGTATATCTGTAAAATTTTAAAACAAATAACACATTTACGTTACGCGTGGTACAGTGTGTCTCCATTTAATAATGTAGCTTTATATAATCTATAAGTTGAAGGCTTTTATTTTTATACTTATAATTATTTGGTTTATAATATTTTAATAAGTAATAGGTATTAGTTTAAGCTGGAGATCCTGGAAGATATTGTTTATAAATATGATTTGCTTTATATACTGAAAAGTGAAATGAAATTTGCATTGTTATAGGTAGTCACAATCTGAAAAGTACTTCTGTGTATTTGTGTCTTTTGGTGCGCCTCCTTACTTTGGATTGCCTGCTGTTTATTTATAGACTTGGTTGTTTTGTCTCTCCGGATTTGTTTTTTCCAAACTTGGACTTCAATTAGTTTCTGGTATATACCAGCTTGAGGACAGAAATAAATAATTCCAGGATGTCTCTATTTTATTTAGGATACTTGATAACATAACCTTATATTAATAAAAAAACCTTTCTAAATTCAATTTTCCACTTCTCTAATGAATTTTCTATAAGTTGATCAACATTTTTCACAATTTTCAGACCAATACTATCATTTTCTTCTCCTCCTCTGCTGTATCTGGCAAATAATAAAAATTGACCATATACGCAACAAATCTCCGGTGCTTTTAAATAAAATTATGTTACGATACTAACAGTGCTCTATATATTGAGTAATAAAAATATTTTTATAAAATGTGAGACACACTGTCGGTATGAATATAATTTGTAAATAAAAAGTATGCGACATCTATTATAATGTGAATTACGACTTATTCAAGTATGCGTTTATAGTATTTTTTATGTTGCATTAATTAAAAATAATTTATTTTATTATGATTGTGTATATATATTATGGTTTCATTTGTGAATTAATATACCCACTGTGTTTTTCGTTTGTTTTCTTTCAATTCATACAAGAAATAATGTACCTATCTTGAAGATTTATAAGATGTTTCACTCCAGGGCGGTTTGATTCAAGTTGCTGTCCCAAACGGACGCCGCTCTCATAAAAATTATGTTCTTGCTCAATGTACTTGTTTATATAATATCCTAATTACAAAAATAAATCCGTAATTTTTTATTAGCAAATATCACAAAATATTTAGTGTTTAAGCTTTGCTATTAAAGAGAAAAAATTAAGATGACTTTTTGCTCATTTCAACAATGAATTAATAAATTTGAAAAATCTACAACATACATATAAAACAAGAACAACCAATAAACACCGTTCTAAAATAACAGCGCTCGACGGGCGACGTCCTGTATAATATGCCAAATTAAATGCAAGTAAGGATGTAGCGACGTATTGTACCATCCAAGCGAGCATCCAAGTCACCAGCGGCATCGGTGCTTTACGCGATAAATTCGAACAAGTGAAACATCTTATATTTTTATTCTGTTATCTTTGGTCGCACTAGTGGAAGATTGACTCTTTATTACTAAATCCATATGCCGAGTCCATGGAATATTGTGGAACATTCTTTACCTTATTTTGTAGCTGCTGCATCCTACAGTTCAAATTTCAGGGTGAAAAAGTGGAGAAGAAGCATTTTTAAGTAAAACTTTTACATTTATTAAAGATATATACATACATACATAATTAATTGAAATAATTTAATTATTAGTTTTATTCAGCTTTACAACATTACTTTTTAATGTTGTGGGTAATACCATTGGACTAGAAGTAGGAGTTACATCACTAGGATCATGGAAAAAGTACAACATAAAACCTGCTGATAATACTAAGTGGAAACTAATTATTAAGATTATTAGTAGATACTTTTTTTCTGAAAATCGTAAAGCAGGCATTAACGTTAACAATAAGACTGATCCTGAAATAAATGTACCAAAAGCCAGTAAAGTCCATTGCAAAATATTTATCTGGATGGACCATAATATTGATACTGGAATGTATATAAACAGGGAATAACCATACACACAAATTAGCTCCAGTATTCCTGGCGAGAGTTCATCTAACCCTTCTACATCTTGAACATGGACACTCCATTTCAGTAATGCCCATAATAAGATTGGAACTAAGGTTACATAGAGGAATATGACTGTTGCTGAATAGGACACCAGCTGAAAATCATACCTCCAATGGTAAGGTGAATTGGCATTCTGTAAATAATTTGCAATGTTTCCTCCAATGGCTATTGTGAAAATAAGGGTAACTGATATCCAAAATGGTCCATAAAGATCAGGTTTTGATCGTAAGCGATGTTTAAGACTGTTATCCCATTTGGGAGTTATTGAGGCCATTATCCGTTCAATAACATCTGAAGTATCAACATCAAAGAATTTTTTATAATATTCTAGAGTCCAAAAAGCTTTTTCAGACGGCGTATCTACAACAAGTATAATATGCAAATATATGAACATATTGAATTAACATAGGGACAATTACCTGTAGTGTTATCAATTGGAGTTGGAGCATCCCCCGCTCCTTGTAAGTTTCTTGGAAGAATATTTCCTCCTACCTCATCAGTAATATTTATTTGTGCTTCCGAAATTGGTATAGTTCTATTATCACCTCTAGGTGAGTGGACGCTAGGAAAATCTTGAAAGGAAAGTAATTCCTCCGTTGGAACTTCTTGAAGATTGGTCATATTTATTGAATCAATTAGTACATTTCCATTACATAGTTTTCTTTGAATTGGTATTTCAAATAAAGTGATATTTGATAAGTAAACACCAACACGACAGCAAAATGATTTTCAATCATTAATTACGTGTCATCTGTCATTATCTAATCCATAGAGAAATATAATATAATGTCTATGATCTAATCCATAGATAACCCAATTAATCCTGATCAACCACTTGTCCATTCTATGTTAATTGTTAATTTAATATTTAAAAAAATCTCCTGGCTCTGCAGTTTTTCCACAGATAACCCTGTTTATATCTAGTCTATTTTAATTATGAATTTGGTTTAGGAATTTATTTGGCACTGCCAAATATTGTTTTATCTCTCATAGCCAGTGGAAAGTAGTATATTAATTAATCCTAGGTTAATTTAGAACACAGTACGTGGACAACTGTGCATGGGCTAGCTCTGTTAGGGACGGTCTAAATCAACAATACAGTTTCCTAATTGTTATTTGATAATAATATTTGTATGATTATCGCAACCACTATCAATATTATAATTATTGACCAATCATACAAAAATAAATTATTTATTCACTTGTTTGACCTTTCTATCTTTTCGTTAACGCAACATTAAGAAGAGTATCTTGCTCACATTCAAACGAAGATTTTAGTTAGATATGTTTTCTGTAAGATTATTGAATAGACTTAATGGAAACAAGTTCATAAGAACGTTCAGTAGTGATATCGCTTGTGAAAAAACAGCCTTGTACGATTATCATGTGGAAAATGGTGGAAAAATAGTAAATTTTGGAGGATTCTTACTTCCAGTACAGTATAATGATCTCAGCATTGTTAACTCTCATTTATTTACAAGAAAAAATGCTTCTTTATTTGATGTATCACATATGCTTCAAACGGAAATTCGAGGTAAGCAATTTGCAAAGATAAGCAAATTGTTAATTATTCCCTTAATTACAGTTTCCTGTAGCAATTGTCATATTTAAGTTGAGTGTATTATCAATAGATGTCAAGATAATAGTATTATACTTGCAAATTTGTAAATTACTTTTCAAAAAGTAGACCGTTATTCACTAAGAAGTATGGGAGCTGTTTCTGTTAGTAATGTGACAATATTCCATTTTTTTAGGAAAGGAAAGTGTTGACTACCTAGAAACTATTTGTACAGCAGACATTAAGGGACTTCAAATTAACTCAGCTAGTCTTACAATATTTACAAATGAAAAAGGTGGTATTTTAGATGATCTTATTGTTACAAAAATTGCAGACGATTATCTCTATATAGTGTCAAATGCTGGACGAAAACAACACGACCAACAATTCATGTTAAAAGCTTTGGTAATAATTTCTAGCTCAGCTGGACCTAGAAAACTCTATCCTTATTATATCATTTTATTTTCTAGGAAAGCTACAAACGTGTAAATTCTAACACAGACATAAGAATTAAATTTTTTGAACCAAAAGAAAAAAGTTTATTGGCATTACAAGGTCCAAAGGCGGTTGATGCTTTGCAAAATCTCACCGAAGTTGATCTTTCACGTTTATATTTTATGAATACAACTACATCATCAGTGGCTAATGTCAAAGGATGTAGGATAACTAGGTATATTTTACTGAACAAAAAGATGATGTATATTAATACTTTTTGTTTTCAACAATATTTTGTAGATGTGGATACACAGGGGAAGATGGTTTTGAAATATCGATTCCTGCATCTGAAAGCGTGACTGTAGCAAAAGCTTTGTTGGAAAACGAACATGTCAAATTGGCAGGACTTGGTGCAAGAGATTCTCTCAGGTAAATAAAATAGTCCCATCACAGTAGTAAATATTTTATCATCCAATTTTAAACTGTACAGTATATTTAAAAATTAGGCTTTTCCTGTGTGCGCGCGACTTTTATTTTCATAAATTTTTATATTTTCAACACTTTAGATTGGAAGCAGGTTTGTGCCTTTATGGTAACGATATTACTGACGCCATAACACCTACACAGGCTGCTTTAACATGGCTTGTAGCAAAAAGAAGACGAGAATTAAGGAACTTTCCAGGAGCAGATATTATTCTTAAGGAAATCCAAGAAGCAGCACCCGTCAAAAGAATAGGTAATCTTATAAACAATTTCTTGATGTGGATTTTAAACATTGCATCCCCAGAAACCCCATCAAATCAGACGCTGTACTTTCAATTTTCTAGTTACTCAAGTATAGTTGCTTAAGTCACATTATCACGGTGGGTATACCGAACACTAATGACACAAAATGGCTGCTTAAGTTAATTTTTTCTCCGCATGCCCAGAGATACACCGAAGAAACAATTTGCCTTGAAATATTTGGTTGCTTAAGTTGTCCTTATTATTTTTTTTATAGTTTCCTTATTGTTTTTACAATGGACATGTTCAGCCAGGCCCAACGACGTTTTAAACTAAGCAAAAAACATGTTGAGAGTGCTGGCAGTCAACAGCTTAGTTTTTGCCTGAAGCATTGACAAGTTATAGCATTCAAACATAACCTTACTTTCTAATAATATTCTCAGTTTCATCGGACCCAATCATTTCATTATTTATTACCAAATTGGATGCTTCACAGTTGAGAATCAGCAGAAGTTTAACATGAAGCAACAGTTGAATCAGTTACTTATACATTTTCCACAAACAACTTTGCTCTTTATATAATTCAAAAAATTCTTATTGTTATCCTTGAAAATTGTCTACCTGTCTATAGGTTTATTGTCTTCGTCGGGACCTCCAGCTAGACAAGGAGCCATAATTTTATCTGACCAAGGAGAAGAACTGGGAAAAATAACATCTGGCTGCCCATCTCCGAGCTTGGGAAAAAATATTGCTATGGGCTATGTACCAACTAATTATTCTAAAATTGGTACTAAAGTTAATTTGAAAATTCGCGACAAGTTATACGAAGCTGTTGTTTCTAAAATGCCTTTTGTAAAATCTAATTATTATAATAAACCTAAATAAATAATATAATTTTAATCTGCAGTTTAATTATATCTACCCTATAAGAGAAAATCTTTAGTTCAACCGCAAAGTATGGTGATTATTGTGGGATTTTAAGAAAATACAACTCAATATACAACTCACTTTATTAAATAAACACACACAATCTATAACTACCATCAACCAATTTTTCTTTTGTAATTTTTATGTAAGTAATTCAATCAATATCCAAGTTCAAGCATTTGGCTAATTCATTGGAATATTCACAGCCGTCATCTATATCTAAAACCAATAATTTGGCATTGTACAATAGTTCTAGAACTCATTTTTAATTGGAAAACAAAGCTTAAGATATAAATTTAAAAGTACCACACTGATTAAAATATTTTAGAAACTTTTTAAAACATTTATTTGTATTATTTATCATTGCACTTCCACACACTAATGGACCACCCTGTATATGAACGCCTTTAGTTGAGGGGTGCCTTTGATAATATTCCATCACCTATAACGGATTAGGTAAAGCCAGGACACCGCGTGCCGCTATCCGTTAAAAGTCCCGGCCGCGGCACGCACGTTCTTTAAATAAGTCCCTGCGCGCAGGAGCTAGATTAACTGCCAATTTTTAAATATAGCTTACCACTGGTGGATAATCTGGTAAAACACTTTCTAATTTCTCTCAACGATTTTATCCTTTTCATATCGTCATCGTTTATATGTTCTTGAATCCATTTTATCATCAACGTTTCCGAGGGAATGTCATCACCATCCAACTATAAAATATATAAAGTTTAAGTATTAACCAAAGTTCAACATATTTATTTCTAAAAAGTACTAAATAAAATGCAGGCTGCAATAGAAAAATAAGTGATCTGTTATAGTAAATAACAGCATGCCATAAAGCAGTTATTTATTTTCATAGTGTTTGTCCCTATAACAGCATTTTCAACATCATCATTTGCAATTTGTAGTGTTGGTAAAATCACCTAGCAATGTCCTGTATCTGTATCTGTAGGGAGGGTGATTGTACGCTCACAGCACATAGGCCACATGTGACCAATTGTATATCCTCCCGAGGAGTTGTCCTCCTAGGTCATCGTCCATCCTGTCTTTCCCAGGAAGGTGGACAGGCCACTAGGAGATATCTCCTTTATATCGGCAGCTGTAGGCGAAGACTCACCGAACACACACTCTTTTATTGACGATAGCTCCGGACACTCGCATAAGACATGCCTGACAGTTTCATCTTCCTGTTCACACATCCTGCATAGAGGTGTTTCCACTAGCCCCATAGTATGGAGGTGTTTCCCTAGTTGACGGTGACCAGTTAGAAATCCTACTGTTAAACGTAGGTTTTTCCTGGTCATCGCCAAATATTTCTTCGGCGCCAGCTTCCCAGGGACGTCCAGAGTGATCCTGGCAAGACTGCATCCTTTGATTCCATCCAATTTCTTAAGGGATTGAGCATGGGTGTAATATTTGGCTAGTTCCGCAATTGTCGAAGTCGTTGGGCCCTAGGTGTCACTGGGTCCTAAAATTTTTAGCCCAGCCGCTTCCCTTGCTTAAGAATCGGCAATGCGATTACCTCTACTCCTGTCGTGCCCTTCAACCCACCTCAGGATAATAGCAATGTCCTATGTATATACTCTATAACTTCTTCGGAGCTCAATTAGATTTTAAATGGACAATCTATTGATTCATTTCAAATAGTTCCATAAATTTTAATCCTTCTTTGCGACTGTAAATACTGACACTGTAATACTAGAAATAAAATATGAACTCACCAATTCCATGCTGTTAAATATACACTGACTTGTACACTAAAAAAAAAGGAAAAATCAAGTTTTTTTATAATTTCCGTAAGATAATCAACTGCCTACTTGGTTGTCGCTGATTCTCTGGTTATCGTTGTTAATTTTACTGTTATTTTTGCTTCTTTTGCTTCGTCCGTACCTGTAGGTGTCTTCATAACGTTCATCTAAAACAAGTTGCTTATTTACTTGCGTGCAGAACAGAAGAATGCTGCCATCCACAAAACCTAGTAGCGTATTCTTCTGTTCCCGTAGTTACAATAAAACCAACTATAATACTCACCATTGCGACCACCTTTATTGCTATTAAAATATTCTCTATTATTTCCATACATTGCATCTGCTTGATATGACCTAACATTACCATCACCCATATTATCACTTCCAGCAGTTTCATAGGTATTAGTATAACCACGATTTCTACTGTCATAATTTGATTCTTGATCATTATTATTCCTGTCAGAATTATATCGGTTACTCTGCATGTTGTTAAGTCTGCTAGATCCATAATCATTATAGTTTCTGTTTCTATTATTGTTATTATCAAAACCATAAACCGAACGTCCATTGTTATTATTGCTAGAATAATTATTCATAAATTACCGATCTGAATATAAAAAAAATTTATACCGAGATAAAAACTACTAGGAAGTAACTCTGGCAGCATGCGGAAATAATAATGCATTGTAAATAAACAAGTATCTGTATCTGTAGAGTAGGGAGGGTGAGTGTAGGCCACATGTGACCCATTGTACATCCTCCCGAGGAGTTGTCCTCCTAGGTCATCGTCCATCCTGTCCTTCCCAGGAAGATGGACAGGTCACTAGGACACATCTCCTTTATATCGGCAGGTGTAGGCCAAGACTCACCGAACACACACTCTCTCTCTCTTATCGACAATAACTGCGGACACTAGCATAAGACATGCCTGACAGTTTCATTTTGCAGTACACACATCCTGCATGGACGTGTGTCCACTAGCCCCATAGTATGGAGGTGTTTCCTTAGTTGACAGTGGCCAGTCAAAAATCCTACTGTTAAGCGTAGGTTTTTCCTGGTCATCGCCAAATATTTCTTCTACGCCAGCTTCCCAGGGTCGCCCAGGGTGATCTTGGCAAGACTGCATCCTTTGATTCCATCCCATCTCTTCAGGGATTGAGCATGGGTGTAACGTTTGGCTAGTTCCGCAATTGTCGAAGTCGTTAGGCTGTAGGTCTCACTAGGTCCTAAAATTTTTAGTCCAGCCGCTTCCCTAACTAAAGAATCGGCAATGCGACAATCTTTACTCCTGTCGTGCCCTTTAACCCACCTCAGGATAATATTGTTATCTGCCGAGGCGTTAGCTAAATCTTTGTGGCACTCTAGTACTATCCCCGATATAATACGTTGTCTGTTCGAAGGCTAATAGGGCTTGTCTACTATCAGTGCAGCTTGTTAACTTTTCTGATTAGTTCTTTTGTGGCAATTAATTGAGATACCAGCCAGCTCTGTTTGAACCAGAAGAAACAAGTATATTTGGTAGAGTTACGAGTATATTAAACATTGGTTCAATATACATACGGAAGTAGTATGAAAATAAACAAACTAGAAGATGCGATTCTTTTTGTATCTCCTGAAAAAAATCTGTGTCTTATTAGAAGTTATTTCGGTATCATCTACTTTATTGACGATAAGAGCAAATGATCTACCTATTTCTTCTTCCACCCTGAGTTATTTTAACCCATATCCTTTGTCAATCTCGCTTTTTGTGGTTCTGCTTTGATGCTATCTTCATGAAGCAGCCCTTGAACGTTGAACGGCCTCAAAAAAAATCTACAGAGTCCAATCTACAGCTTGTCCCGTGTGTATTGCAAGTTTTTAACGATATCAGCTAGTTGGGTGTCTTCAGTCGATCCTCTTGTAAAATATTTTCTCAAGTTTGAGTACAACTGTGTAATATCTGGTTGTTAAAGGATTATTGCATTCCAATACTCTATATACCTACTTTAGATAGTATATCTGGTGGAAAATAAACAGATACTTACCTGGAATAAGGATTATTGTTAGAATTGTAATCGAAATCACTACCACTATTGCCACCATTGCTCGTACTGTAGTTACTTCTGTAAGGATTGTCATTGTAATCATTATTACTGTTTCCGTAATTTCTATTTAAATTTGGATTATTTCTTGAGTTATAATTGTTATATCTATCTTCGTTTTCATTGTCATTATTTCCGTATCCAACGTTTTTGTAATAATTTCCATTGTTGCTTATTCTTCGGTATGTGTCGGAAGAATCTCCATTTTCTGGATATCTTTAAAATCATAAATTCATCATTCAAATTAGCATGCTATTATATGTATGTATCTATGTATGTATCTATGTATGTATTTTGGTGTGACATTCACCGAGACCTAAAAGATCTTTTGTGCCCCCTTACTTCTACTCAGTTTCTGAGGAGAGTCTCAGAAACTAGTAGTTCCTTTAGTCCTATTTCCCAGAGGAATTTTAGGATATCCGCAGGCTTCAACTTAGGTAAATGTTCCTCTTCTATCCAGTAATCTCCCAGGTGCTGTGCTCTAGGATTCTGGCAGTTGGAAAGTATGTGGATGGAGGTTTCTTCTACCATGCTACAAAATATTTATTCTTTTCCCTCCACTATTTTGAGCTTTTTCAGGTGCCCATTCAGGCGACAATGTTCCATTAGGATTCCTGTTAAAACTCTTAGCGCAATTTTACTGTGACTTATGCATTCATTTGATCTCAACAGGCTGTAGTCATCCAGAAGAGTCTTTGATTGTATAAGTCCTACTAGATTTTTCCAATGGTCAGATCTCTTTTTCTTGGCTTCACCTATTTTTTCCAATATCACATTGGGGCTAATTCCGCAAAAGGGTTCAGGCCCCCAGAAAGGTATTTCAGTCCCCCTCTTTGCTAATTCATCTGCTATTTCATTTCCTTCTATTCCAGTGTGTCCTGAAATCCATTGTAAGGTGACTATATTGTTCTCGCCTAGTTCGTTGTCTAGGCATTCCCACACCATTTTGGAACTGATTACACAAGATCTCAGTGCTTTAATGGCTGCTTGACTATCCAACGTTATGATAATCCTTTGTCTTCTGTATCCTATATCAATATTGAACTGGGCGCACTTTCGTATGGCGTGGATTTCCGCCTGAAAGATACTTGTAGTTTTTCAGAGTGCTTGGTCCCTGGCCCGAACACTCCTATCCCAGCTCCTTCTATTGCTTTGAGCCGTCTGTGTACCATTGGATAGCATTCTTTCCAAGTCTGGTAATGGTATTTGGATCCCATTCCTTCTTGTTGCTTGATTCCGTAACGAATTTCTTTGAAAAGTTATACTTTTTTTCATCATACCCATGGCATGTCCCAGGTTGTCTGATTTCTCCATTTTCTGGATATATTTAAAATCATTAATTCATCATTTAAATTAGCATGCTATCATAGCTGACATAAGAAAATGTCAATACACTTCACTGCGTCTAATCTCTTGCAGACTGAACTATAGTGGACAGTTCTTCGTGCTTGCTCCATGAGCAATTCAGCGTACTGAGCGGAATAATCTTATAGCCCGTCTTTGGCACTAAATATACATATGTACATAAGCTGTAGACTTTTTAGCAGCCTAGCTCCTCTTGTAATTAGAGCTATTTCGGCTGCTCCAGCCGTTAGTATCTAAAGATGTCCCGTTAGATCATCGGATTGCAAAGATTTAGCTTCTGTCAGCCTGAGAACATTTTCCAGAGCGAACCTCCATGTAGATTTACTTTCAAGAAGATAACAGATACGATTTGTTGGTTTCTACCCATAAATAAAAGGCGTTAAGATTAATAAAACAATTATTGAAGCCACCAAGAAATTATTTAATAATATTGATGACACTAACCTGTTTTTGTCATCCTTATTTTTATTATTGGTTGATGTACATTCATCCAAGATTTTAGTAACTTCTGTTTGTAAAACGTCTTCATCAGTATTATAATTGTTAGTGTTATTTCCGTTATTAGACCTCCTACTTGAATTTATTCTTAGAACGTCTTTAAGTTTAGTATTATCAGCCAAACAATTGTTAATAATTGTTATAATTATGAATAGAGAATATTTAAAAATTAAACGTTCCTGCATCATTGTTTTTTTCAGTTAAACAACTGTATAATAGGCGAATGTATATTTATACAAAAATTATATTAATTAAACTGTCCAGAGTTTGATATGAAAGAAGAGGTCATTCAGAGAGGATGTTTGATATTTAGTAACCGAACAATTATCATGCTTATCCGCCATATCTGTGGCGTGGTACAATTATTGAAAGTTATTTCCAATTATATTTAGGATCAATCGAAAGCAACTCCTCTATCAGGGCAACAAAGAAACATATTCAGTGAGCGAATGATCCTGGAGACATAATCTAGTTCAAGAATGGTTCTAAAACAAATTGGGTGTACTAGGGATGGTATTAGCGAAGCTAGAAAGATAATGTTCTTTAACCTTGGTCAATATTCGTCTGCATTTCAAGCGAGACTCTGCTTGAAGCTATCATCAGCAATCCATCAACTGAGACTAGACTGGTAAGAAAAAGTAAAAAAAATCACTTAATAGACAACACAGTTCTTATATAGTGTGGAAATGACCAAGAAAACTCATTGAACTAGGCAAGAGCAATATCGTCACTTTGCTGTGGGCTCCAGGAGAGGGATCCAGTGGGGTCTGAAACACCTTATTGATAACCGTAACCTATTTGTAACCAATATGTGATATTGGAAGAAATAGACAGCCTAGAGAGGCACATCAAATCCCATCTGGGATACTTTGGTAGATTACAGGTGTGGAAGGGCCTCTGAATAGGTGGTGTTGCGGGTCAATTGGAGGTTCATCTGAAGAGGAATGAAACAGCTACCTCTAGCACTGGGACATGTTTGATTTCTTTACTAAATACATTACATTACTTACTAAACTAATACTATGCATAAGAACCTAGCCGTATGGCATACTTATACGTAATTGTTAATAATTACTAGTAGGTGACTATTCAACTATATAGAATAGTCTCCTTCAAGTATGCTGCATCGACTTCTCCTTTGATCAATACTAAATGTATATTTATCTAATTTTGACATATAAAGTGACATTTTTCAAAACTGACTTCCGTTAGCAAACGTCACATTTTTGGTAACCAGTTACATAATGAAAAATATTATGTAACTGGTGATGAAAAATTAATTTTTTCTACAAATGTCAAAAAATGACAAGGTTCGTGCATTGACAACAATATGCGAAGTGATCCTTTTTTTCATTTTCCTTCGTTACCATGACACCCTGCGCAAAGTAGTGTGCGAAATACTTACTTCGCACACTGCATGTAAACTATGTGGGATTTTTATATTTTAACCTTCATAATCCTCAATCAAGCGAAAATCCAAGAATTCATTTATTTATTAATGTATAACAATAATTAAGGCTTTCAAATTGTGGGAAAATTCAACACTACCTAGTTTTATTTATTATTTACAATGTTAACATTAATGGTGCAGCCAGTGCACGAACCAATATTTATTCCTAAACCAGATAACTCAGATTCAGCTCGTAATATCGTAGTTTTGGGAGTTGAAAGACTATCCATTTTTGATTTGCAAGCAACTACCGTAGAGGTGACAGCACTTGATCCTGAAATTTCACAGTCTAAAATTTTATTTGATATTTGAATTTTATTGTTGATAGCATCTTCCACGTATCCTTCGGCCACAGTCGAAGATTTCCATCCTCCATGTCGCTTCAAAACACATATATCGGCCCCCGTATTAGGAAGGAGTGTGGCTGATGTTTTGACGTTTGTAGAAAATTTTTTTTTTGCATCTCATGCGCGGAATACTTTGGTGATCTCGACTATTTTTTTCAACTCGGCTGCCGCCTGTTCTCGTTCACCAAAGTAGCATTTCGCGCACTAGATACAAAAATAACGATTATCACCAGTTAATAAAAACAAGAGAGAAAAGAAGAAAGTTTAATGTCATATTATAGAAAAATAACAACAACTAGAACTGAAAAGAACTACTAACAATAAGAACAACTAGAACAATTTACTTTTTATTTTATACATTATATATATTCATGACACAATTCGAACAGTTTGTTAGGTTAACCCCCGCAGAATTAGAAGTTGATGTAATTTTGTGATGCATAACTGATCTTGAACTTGAAGTGCTTGATTCACCAAGAATATCACTGGCAATCCTTTTCTTATTTTCTATGGAGTTCTCTACATAGCCTTCCGCTACTGTGCTGAACTTCCAGCCTGCATGTTGTTTTAACTTCAAAATGTCGGCACCAGAATCTGCCAACAAGGTAGCCGACGATTTTCTGAAGCAGTGTCCCGTAAATAAAACAGGATTTGGTAACTTCAAAAACTGGGCCATAGTTTTCGATAGACTACCAATTGTATTAATGCCAACTGGTTTTACGCCGCATAGGTATACCAAATTTTCTTTTCGTCAAAATTAGATAAAATCTTGTATGAAACGTATGAAATGCTTTATTGATAGGTAAATTAAATTTTCTTTTTGTCAAAATTAGATAAAATCTTGTATTTATTTATATTTATATAATAATGAAATGTTCGGACGTTTTGTTGAAATAAGATCAAGGGAATTTAGTTCTTTTTTTAAATATATTAGGCCAAAAGGCATCACATGGGGAACAGGTGAAGCATACAGGTAATTCTGGAGAAATTATCTGGTTCACCGATGGTTCAAAAACAAACAATGGCACTGTGGCTGGTTTAAAAGGACCTAGAAAGAGAATATTCCTTTGGTCGATACACGACTCTGCTTCAAACAGAGACGATTACTGCTATAGCCTGTAATGATGAAGAGCTTCTGGACTGGAAGTAGATAATATAAGTAATGGTACAAAAATTCAGTTCAATTGCCTGGGCTGTCAAGGGGATTACAGCTCGGCTGAATTTACAGCACAATAACATAGATTTTACTGTATAAAAAATCAATTTTTCTGATATCTTCGAATGTAAAATCACAAAAAACTGTAATCTCTCTGATAAAACTTGAATTATCTTAAATTTATCTTATCCAATAATGAAAAATTTGATTACTCATATTTGTACTGCTGTCTTATTAATCTAAACAATGCGAAAGCCTGGTGCGAGATCTTAATAAATATCTACGACAAATATGGAAGATTCTACACCAACATTTTCATTTATACAACAGCAAAGCCAAGTTCGTCAAGATTACCAAAACGAAAATGTGTACAGCAAGAGTAGATGGACCGTACGATCCATATTGTGTCAAGTAACTGTAATGGGATGGTTCTTGATTTGTTTGTTTGCAATAACCATCCCCCTTTTAACATATTATTTAGTGGTGGATCTAGGTACGTACAAACAAGTGGAGACTTATACGTGTTTCGTGAACAGTACTTTTCGAGTACCTTGTGGGAAAGTGAATATAACTGAAAATCAGTGCGTGAATATAGGGTGTTGTTACGATAAACCTACTCGGAAATGTTATCATTATCTACCATCAAAATATTCCTACGACTTGACAGATTCTACATATACAGTGTCGCGTTCAATGTCACCTTTTTATACCAAAACCATACCGACGATGCAACTCTCCATTTACGAAAATACTGAAGATACAATTAACATTATTCTCCACCGAGAAAATGATCAAATCAAAAATAGAGAATTAGTTGAGAAAAATTATATCGTGAAAAAAACTGTACAGAAGCTAATGGTGGAAGTTTTTAGATCAAACGGAGATCTTTTATTGACAACTGCAAAAGGTCCGATGATAGCTTCAGAAAATTACTGGGAATGGACAGTGTATCTCACGAATGATCGATTATTTGGTATTGATCGAACACTGATCGATCTAGAAGGAAACTCAACGTTTACTAAAGTTTTTTATAAAAATAAAAATGATCACAGCTCTAAGCCTATTCTTTGGGCATATACTAAAGGTCAATTTCATGGATTAACCGTTTATCATGATGGTCCACTGGAATTGACAATTCTCCCATCCAAGCTTATAGTTTTCAAAAGTTTAACAGGTGGCAATATCGAGTTGGAGTTGACAGTTGGGCCAACCCCTAAGGATTTATACAATCAACAAGCGCAGAATAGCTTTGCGGAGGTTCAAAATTTGCCTTATTGGGCTCTTCAAACATACATGTGTAGGTAAGACATTTATTCTTACTTTATAGTAAGGTATTCCGATAGCTTTCTACTTTCTACTCAAATGACACTTACAACGATTGCATGTAAAATTGGACAAAATGATATAAGGATTAAGGGGTCCAGCACATTTACTTTTCGAAATACAGGGTGTTAAAGTTTTGAGAAATTAAATGTTTCAATTCGATAACTTTGAAATGGATTAATAAATTGATTAGACATTTGGCAGGTTGTTTTTTAATGTAAAAGGGCATATTTTGATGGAACAATATTTTTCAATTTTTGATCC
Organism: Galerucella tenella; assembly: GCA_910591685.1. Taxonomy (NCBI): domain Eukaryota; kingdom Metazoa; phylum Arthropoda; class Insecta; order Coleoptera; family Chrysomelidae; genus Galerucella; species Galerucella tenella. The sequence continues at coordinate 58,492 of CAJUYH010000560.1, forward strand.
AGTGGTTTAGATTTGGAAGAATATTTTACCTTTCTCATGCCATTTTTTACGCCACTGAATTTTGAAGCAATTTTTATTCATTTTTGTATTCCTCAATGGTTTTTACGTGAAAAACGAATAAATAACCTTTACGTATCAAAAAATTTGTAGTTTTCAAAATATTTAATGATTCCATGAAGGCTGCAAGATCATTTTTTGATAATTAATTTTAAAAAAATGTTCTTGTATTTTTTTCAATATGTACTAAGTGTCAACACCCAGCTATATAGTTAGAGGAGAGTACGGTAGAAGCAAAATCTTATATAACATATTTAAATGGACGTTAAACTGGTTAACGAAAATTCAATATAATGGATGACTTCCGTTACCCCAAATTGTGCTTCTTCCGTCAATTCCATCTGATGGAATGTAATAGCAAGTACAACTGGACAGCTCAGGTAAAAGCTCTTTTCACTTTCATTGATACCAATCTAACTTGGAATAATCGCTTTTTACAGATTAATAGAAAATCTCTCTAACTTAAATTTAAAAATAAACTTCTAGAATTAGATGTTTCTCTCTTCCAACAGTCATCCTTCCTTCCCATATATAAACATTTAACAGTATCTGCGTCACGACAAAAATATCTGTGCCATCCAAATTATAAGAGCTATCGCGCAACTTCGGTTACGTAATACATCCTCCTTGAAGTTTACATACAAAGGCTGTACCTATCAGATAAACCCTAATGAAATCTGCAATATTTGTAACCAGAAGGAGTTAGAAACGATTGAGCACATACTTTTTGATTGTCCAATATATTGTAGTATGTAACAATCCACCTTGAATTACCTAGCAATGTTGCAGCTGATTCACTGAATAATATTACAATAAATTCAGCTAAAGCAATTGCTAGCTATATTTGGAATGTTCTATTTTATCATTGTAAACAGGTTTATGTATTGTTCTCCCCCTTTCCATAAAATTGTAAAGATTTTAAAAGGAAATAAATAAATATGTAACAGGAACTAATTCATGAAACAGCAATGCATCTAAAACATTCGGAGAAGATTCTTGAAAATATTTTTCCAAACTTGTGATTTTATTTAAATAAAATAGAAAGAATCCATGCAGCTACAGCAATTATTTCCGGCAATCGCCAGTCTTTCCAAGGTGTGCGATTTTCAATGAGAAAACGTTGCAAATTATGTATAAAAATAAATATAAAAATAAAATCACAAGTTTGGACAAATATTTTCAACAATCTTCTCCGAATGTTTTAGATGCATTGCTGTTTCATAAACAAGTTCCTGTTATATATATTCCAACCATAAGTACCTACTTGGTAGTTATTGAAAAAATACAGGACATTTAAAAAAAAATCAATATTAAAAAGTGATCCTGCATATTTCATGAAATCATTTAATATCTCGAAAACTACAAATTTTTTGATAAGTAAAGGTTATTCTTTTTTCACGTGAAAACCATTGAAGAATACAAAATTGAATAAAAATTGCTTCAAGAATCAGTGCGTAAGAAACGGGAGGGGAAAGGTAACATATTCTTCCAAATATACACCACTGGATCAATAATTGAAAAATATTTTTCCATAAAAATATGCCCTTTTACATTTAAAAACAACCTGCAAAATGTCAAATCAATTTATCCATCCATTTTAAAGTTATCGAATTAAAACATTTGATTTTTTAAAACTTTAGCACCCTGTAATTCGAAAACTAAATGTGCTGGACCCCTTAATCCTTAAATCATATTGTCCAATTTTTCGTTGTAGGTGTCATTTGGAAACACCCTGTATATATTTTATCAATATTGAACTGGGTACACTTTTATATCGCATGAATTTGATATTTTCAAGCAAAAATAGCATTAAATGATCAATGTTTTTTCTTTATTGAATAACATATTCAGTGACAATAGCTTATTTTTTTACCCAAATATTATTTCATGACTTTAATCTATCCTTCGACTGGTGGCGTAGATGCAGAATAGCTTGAGTTGCCAATAGATGTGCCAAATGAATTTCCATCTAACTCTGTTATAGTGTAACTATTGTTAATGTGATGACCCATATTTTTAATCCCTTTGAAGGAAAAAGCCACCCAATGACATGCATAAAATTGTTTTATAGATTGGAATATTGTGAAATGATGCTTTTCAAATGTAATTCAAATTAATATAGTGGATTAAAATTAACCTGCATTTGTAATACAATAATTGAAGGTCATCACATTAACATTAGTTACACTATACCAATTTTATTTGCTTTCTATTCCATTTATCAAGTACGACCTTGATCAATTACCTGTATCTGTAAAGTAGGGAGGGTGAGTGTAGGCTCACAGTACTTAGGCCACATGTAACACATTGTACATCCTCCCGAGGAGCTGTCACAGACTCTCTTATTGACTCCGCGCACTCGCATAAGACATGCCTGACAGTTTCATCTTCCTGTTCACACATCCTGCATAGAGGTGTGTCCACTAGCTTCATAGTATGGAGGTATTTCCTTAGTTGACAGTGGCCAGTCAGAGATCCTACTGTTAAACGTGGGTTTTTCCTGGTCATCGCCAAATATTTCTTCGGCGCCAGCTTCCCAGGGTCGCCCAAGGTGATCCTGGCAAAACTGCATCCTTTGATTCCATCCCATCTCTTAAAGGATTGAGCATGGGTGTAACGTTTGGCTAGTTCCGCAATTGTCGAAGTCGTTAGGCCGTAGGTGTCACTGGGTCCTAAATTTTTTAGTTCAGCCGCTTCCCTGACAATGCGATTACATTCACTTCTGTCGTGCCCTTTAACCCACCTCAGGATAATATTGTTATCTGCCGAGGCATCAGCTAAATCTTGGTGGCACTCTAGTACTAGCCCCGATATAATACGTTGTCTGTTCAAGGCTAATAGGGCTTGTCAACTATCAGTGCAGATTGTAATTTTTTTGCCAGAAATTCCTTTTCTGGTTAGTTCTTTTGTGGCAATTGAGATACCAGCCAAATCTGTTTGAACCACGATGGTATTGTTTCCCATTCCCCACTTAATCCTTAGGCTTAGTGCTCTCGATTAAACTCCACATCCGTGATGATCAATTACCAAAATGATCATCAAGATTTTCGTATTCGTCGCCTTTTTTCGTTGTGTCATAATTACAGTTTCTTGACTCAAAAAAATCACAAAAAGAATCATGGATACAACACAAGGAGCATGCAGAAATTAATATAAATTGGTTTTAACGTCCATTTAATTTATTTTTACAGGAATCAAGGTACTATTTGGAACGTAACTTCTTTAGTGGAAACATCTAACATCGACGATACTGTTGACAGTTTTTGTGTGGATGAGAATCTTTTAATGGCAATTGTACTACAAGTAAAGCATAATAATTATTCCAGTGAAGCTTTTGATGAACTATTATATAAAAATGTCGACAAGAAATTTCTTCTTCCTGTACCTCCCCAGGTAAGTAAAAAGTATCTATTATGGTACACGGCACTGCACGGCACACCAGTCCAAGCTCTAAGTTACAGTTTTCTTTCAAGCTTCTATTAGTTCTAATAAATCCGATAGGTGGACAACGGTCACTGCAACCAGAAGATGTCTTCCGTTGAAACGGTTTATTGTTTATTGGCCTTTTAAATAAAAGTATTCGAATATACTCAATATACTTACACTTTAATGTTTATTTCGATTTTCGGTGGATATACACACTTAAGATAATTGTAGTTGATAAGATAAGTATTTAAATGATTTCTAATGAATTGAAAAAAGTAAATATTTTATAAACAATTGAGAAAACATCGATTTTATAGAAGTAATTATACATGTCACGCTAAAATACAATCAAAAACTAAAATGTAATGCAAAACGTAGTAAAATTTGAAACACTAAAAAGACCTATGAAGCTTTAGCAGCCCAAGACTATTAGATGCGCGAGCGAGCGTAGCAAATCGAGGCAGCTGAAGTGTTTGCTGCATGTGTAACACACAAATGTTTTTCGCCTACCGAAAATACCAAAAAATAACAAAAAACTTTGACATATACTGACGTTTTATAAAAAATTACACGTTCACGTCTTTGGGCAGCTGAACAATACTTTCCGCTCTATTTTTGTTGTTCATATCATTGGTTTTTCGGTAAAGTAGGCAAAAAAATAAATGAAATTATACGGAAATAGATATCAATAACTAAAATTACTAGAATATGCATAACATTGAGACACCCATTAGGCGACAAGCACTACCCATGTTCAAAGGATGCAGTCTTGCCAGGATCACCTCGGGGCGACCTTGGGAAGCTGGCGCCGGAAAAATATTTGACGATGACCAGGAAAAACCTGCGTTTAACAGTAGGATTGGCTGACTGGCCACTGTGAACTAAGGAAACACCTCCATACTATGGGGCTAGTGGACACACCTCTATGCAGGATGTGTGAACAGGAAGATGAAACTTTCAGGCATGCCTTATGCGAGTGTCTGGAGCTATAGTCAATAATAAGAGTGTGTGTTCGGTGAGTCTTGGCCTACACCTGCCGATATAAAAGAGATGTCTCCTAGTGACCTCTCCACAATCCTGTGAAGGACAGGATGGACGATGACCTCGGAGGACAGCTCTTCGGGAGGATGTACGATTGGTCACATGTGGCCTAAGTGCTGTGAGCCTACACTGACCCTCCCTACTTTACAGATACATATCAATTGTTGGTCTTTTTGACAAAACTA
>CAJUYH010000561.1:0-63177 GCA_910591685.1 Galerucella tenella
ATCAAATGCAAGACCAATACCCAATTAGTCTACGTCTTGCATATGAGACCTACAGGGTCCTGTCTTTAACTTCGCGCCATATTTTATCAAACCAAAGAGATGCAGGATATCTTATTGCAAATGAAGCACATAATGTTCTTGTAACAACTTTGCCATATTCACCATGTATTAAAAGCAAATTTACATAATCTTTTTTATTTCTTAGTGCTTGTATCAACGGGTCAAAATAAAATTTAGATCACACCTGCATCTCTCAAAATTTACAGAAAACATTCAATATCTGGATAACGGTAGGGTTTAGGTATAGGAAAGTATACATGAATTTGCCTTATTTTTTCCCCCTGAATGAATTAAAAGGGAAAAAAAACGGGTGGTTCTATTTAAAAAATAAAGAAATTTGATATTTATGGAGTTAAACTTTGAACACTTTTATACATACCCTGTATAAAATGAAAAATTTTTCAACATAGATTCAAATACTTCTGACCTTGCTTAAAGCTACCGAACAGAAACCATTTTCATATCTTTAAGGGTATCCTCGTAAAAAAATAATTTACAAGGGTCTGCAACGGTCTAAAACTCAAAAGTATGCATTTTTCGAAAAAAGTTTTCAGACAAAACTATATTAAAATTTTACGCAGATTTTAAAAATGTATTAATATACAGGGTGTTCTATTCAAAATAACAAAGTTGCAGTCGACTTCCGGTAGAACCGGAAGTCTGCCATCTTTGAAAATATTTTAGTTAAGAAGATCGTATCCGAAAACCCAAACGTAGAGATTTTCATGATTTTACAATAAGTATTTTGCCATATACAGATAGTTTTTACTCGTCGTGGGACACCCTGTATATATAGGTAATCGTGACTGGAAGTTGCTCATTGTAGATGGAGGTTTTCTCTGATGACTGGACTATGTCGCAGCCAGTAGAAAATATAATCAACCGATTGAAATATATTCACAACCGATGGGAAAATATTCCCCACCGGGGGAAGACATCACAAACTAAAGTCTTCTACCGGCTGCACCCCGCTAGAAGTTTGTCTTTACTAGCAAAGTGCAGTTATAAAAATTTACATACAGGATTAAATACATTTTTTACAAGTACAGAAAAATGAGAACATTGGTAAGAAAATAATGAGTGAAACAAATCTATTTACACAAATTACAGCGTAACATATATTTACATATGAAATTTAAAATAATAATTATCCAAAATCACCACTACTTTACCTGCCCCTACAACAACCAAGCTTGATCATCTAAATTTTAAACCCAGTTAAGAAAAACATGCAAATACCTAACAACATATACGAGACAAATTAAAAATTGTTAAGGCTGAAAAAAAAGTTCTGTTGCTTCAAACTGAGAAAGTCGAAAATGAATATTAATTGATCTGGAACAGAAAATCAAACAGAGTTGAAAAAATTCACCAAAAACTTGATAAAAAAAATAGTGGGAAAAACTTACAAGTAGCCATTTTGCATATAACAATGTTGACATTCACGATATTTTGACAGACCTACTGGGCAACAATTTCTGCAACAGAAAATCAAACAAAATTAAATAATTCAACAAAAATCAGGATCAGGAAACCAGAGCAACATGACTTACCCATTTCTTTTGAAAAAAAGGTACCAACTTGTAAAAGGCTGGATAGTAGTTTGTAAAGTATATGCAATTACACAGCTCACCTATGGCAGGATATTATTGAGTGAATGTGAGCAACAACCTAGATCTATGTCTTTTGAAAGAAGAACCTGCAAAGAAAAGTAGTATAATATACAAATAATATTTCAAATTATTACATTGCTTACCTCGGTTTTCATTTTTCACTTTTCACACTGACACTACTTGTGAAAAAAATGTTGGTTCGAAACAATAGGGGTATACATTTTACAAATATAGATGATGCATTATAGAAATTCAATACAGGTAGGTACTATCTTTGTTGGGATAGACATATATTTTATATTACCTTAAACAAAAAATAGAATAATTATTGAAATGTAACCATAAAAATGATAAGTAATTTGCAAAATGTTTTGAGGGTTTTACAAAAATCCGTTGAAAAAAAATCAACGAAAAATTTTTTTTAAAGACATTAAAATCGAGTACATGATCTCATGATGACTCACTTCTTATATAAGAACCCTTATTTGTCATGTATATAGAAATATTTATCTGCAGTCTTTTTATATTTTATTTTGGAATAATTGGGTATAAAAAAACAATAAAATAGTACGAAGATGGATTTTAAATCAACAAAATATTTCAATTTTGATAATCAAATCAATTTTGAAACGCATATGAGCAAATTAAAACTAAATACACAATTGTAACATTCTTTTTTATATTAAAAATCGGTAGTTAATAATTTATATGGGATGAAAAATGAAAAGAATGTTGTATTTATCTAATGCTAATAGCTACCAGTAAATAAAATAAAAACCTACCCCTCTAGAAGAATGTATTAAGCTCTAATCCTTGGATTCCATATAGGTACACCATTCAAGTACACTCCAGATTCCTTTAAACACAAAATAAAATAAATTTCAAACACCAGATACAGTTGGCAGAAGCAAACGTGAGCCCTGGTGGGCGTGTTCATGTCGCTGTAGTTGTATTTTTGTAGTAACAATTCGATATTTTGAATCGATAACCAAATATCGATACCATAAATGTCAACTGTTAAGAGATATGTAAACAAAGACAAACTTACTAAAAATGTAACTCTAAATATTAATAAAAGAATTTATATTGGACCAAAACTAAAACCACCGTTTGCCCTAAATGTCTATATTTTCAAATTACACGACTGTATTAATGTTATGAAAAAGAAGGGTCAAGTTTCTATGGAAAGCAACAAAATATGAACTGGTTATAGTCCAGTGTTGCCGAAGCAAAAATTAAAATTACCCGAACTTACTATTCAAATTATCAGAATTTGTCAAAATTACCAAAAGGACACATTGGTTATCTGAATAAAGTCTTCGACCCCAGTCAATATGGAAAATCCCCAAAAACAATAGCCTTTTTATATATCCCTTCTACAAAATTTTCGAAAAACTATTGGATCTAAATTGGTGAAATTGTCTAAAAATCGGATAATCATCCTCGAATTGTGGAGTATTAATTATTATTTTTGGAAATTATTTTAGAAATTTAACCATAATATTTTTTAAATTATCTAATGCAATATTTCTGGATCGGCACTTAACTGGATCCCATTCCTAGTAGACTATAATATTGAAAGAATGTGATACAAAATACCTAGTAGTTTACCTAACTAGTGCACAAAGTGATACTTTTTCGCACGCTATTGCAAATGGCCGAACTCGCTAAAGCGTCGTTCGGCCATCTGCAATAGCGTGCGGAAAAGTCACTTTATGCACGTGTTAGGTACACTATTTTTTCTACTAGTATGCGGAAAAAAACCCAAAAGTTAACATAAAGAAACATTTATTATTAAATACATATCAACAAATTAATTATTATTTGATATTCATTTGATGAGGCTTACACCGGGCCATTAAAAAATGATTGGAAAATAAGTTTTTTTAATTGAAAATTATAGCAGAATTATAATAAATTTAATTAATTTTCAGTCATTTGGTAAGCTACAAGCATACAAATATATATTTTAAATATTCAAATGTCAGTATACTCCCCAAAAACTTGACAAATTCACTTTTCCGCACTCTAGTAGGAAAAATATTTTATTTTTTCATAATATCAAGGATATGATCTACTCTGTATGGACCTTAAACATTTTACAACAAATGTATTGCAGTACTTAAGCTTCAAAATATTATTTATGTGGTTAGTAAAAAAAGTGGTCAAATCAGTACATTGTCAATAATTAGAAATTTTCACTGCAATCATCTAGAAATTCTTAGTTTTACAGCTTAGCCGGTATTTTTGTGACGTCAATGTGTTGTCGAAAAGTTTCTTGTAACAAATACCTGACGAGTAAGTAATTCTTTACTTATTTCTTATTTTACATTTTCCAACTTTTATTACTTACTTGCAGGTATAGCACTGAATATGGCTTAATAGCAGAAAGCGCTCTGCGATTTTAAAAAAATTACATTTTTACACACAATACAAATATGATTTCTTGACTTTCTAGTCATGTGTACTCAGCTATAAAGATATTCACCTTAGCCGGTATTCGCATGGAGCATTTGTGCATAAGACTGGGCTTAACAGATACAAAAGTAAAACGAAAGAATGAGGAATGAAAAAAATGCTAAATACCCGTCAAATGCTGATAGAAAGTTTTATGTTGTATTATTACATTCGTTTGATCCCATATTCTGCTACACCCAGTATACTCACAGTTTTGGCACAATGATATAAGAAATATTACTTTTAAATATAGAGTAAGATTCCAGAGCAATAAGACATAACTTATTTTCAGATAGATGAAATGTTAGGTTCTCAGTAGCATCTCGTATTAGTCCAGTAAATGAAGGCGAAAAATACGGTCAACATGGGCATCTGGTCCAGCAATAATTTTTTTTTAATTTGCAGGTAATAGTAGGTACATTGAACCCCCAAAATGTCAGGTGCCTGAAATTTGTGGGAGGGTCGGAAAATGGCTCTAGAGATCCCGAAAATCCGTTTACCGCCGATATCTCCCGAGCTACGATCCCTAGAGAATTTTTGTTGAGACAAAAAATGAAGAGCAGTTCATCACCTACAAAAGTTGTCCATACGATTTTTTTCGCTACAACAATATTTTTTGCAAAAATGGTGCTTGAAAAGTTCGCAGTTTTCTGAAACTTAAAAACTGACGTTTCTAGTCCTCGGGTAACCGTTGTAACGTCTTCAGTCAGAGCTTGATCGGAAAGAATTTTACTGGAAAGAGAAAAAACTGCTCGAAAAAACTCAGAAGAATAGCTGTCTTCTCTCAGAAAACTGGAAATTTCCCCCATTTTTCTGAAAACGCAGGGGTCTGGGCCATAAAAATTATACCATTGGCAAGAGGATATTCTAACCTTTCTCCCAATATCAATTATAAGCTGGTTTGACAGTTAATCATCGAGAAATTCCCGATAAACCAGAGCCCTCGGGAAAACTCCGGAAATCCACAAAAATCGCCTCTTGGACAACACATTATTCAAAAAAATACGGGCGAATTATTGGTAGCATTGTTTCGGAATAAATAAAGTACCCCCCAAAGAACCATTATCCAATAGCATTGGCTGAAATAACTCTTAATAAAAATAATATGAATAAATCCATGGAAGCATTAAAAAATCTAGCAAAGACGAATTTTGGACTTGTTTTCCAATGACCCAGGAGCACGAATTGAGTGGATAAAAACACGCCTTAGTAGCCACAGATCCCTTCTTTCACCCGCACTTTGATTCATTAAAAAATATTGAGTTATTAAAAAATTAGTAATTTACTTGGGGACGTCGTGCCCTCAGAGCGTGCTCTCTATAAGCCGGTCTGGAGCTTAATTTTGGGTCGGCGTTTGGGCCATTTATCTCGAAAACTATCTAATTTTTCGAAAAAATGCTGAAGATCATTTTTGTGGGTATGTATGTGTATGTGTGATTTTTGGGGTGACATTCACTGAGACCTAAAAGATCTATTGTGCCCCCTTACTTCTACTCAGTTTCTGAGGAGAGTCTCAGAAACTAGTAGTTCCTTCAGTCCTATTACCCGGAGGAATTTTAGGATGTCTGCAGGCTTCAACTTAGGCAAATGTTCCTCTTCTATCCAGTAATCTCCCAGGTGCTGTGCTCTAGGATTCTGGAGTGCTGTGCAGTTGGAAAGTATGTGGATGGAGGTTTCTTCTTCCATTCCACAAAATCTGCATTCTTCTTCCTCCACTATTTTGAGCTTTTTCAGGTGCCCATTCAGGCGACAATGTCCCGTTAGGATCCCTGTCAAAACTCTTAGCGCAGTTTTACTTTGACTTTGACTACTTGAGTTTTACTCTTCCAATATTACATTGGGGCTGATTCCGCAAAAGGGTTCGGGCCCCCAGAAAGGTCTTTCAGTCCCCCTCTTTGCTAGTTCATCTGCTATTTCATTTCCTTCTATTCCAGTGTGTCCTGGAATCCATAGTAAGGTGACTATGTTGTTCTCGCCTAGTTCATTGAGTTTGTCTAGGCATTCCCACACCATTTTGGAACTGATTACACAAGAGCTCAGTGCCTTAATGGCTGCTTGACTATCCGACATTATGATAATCCTTCGTCTTCTGTATCCTTTATCAATATTGAACTGGGCGCACTTTCTTATGGCGTGGATTTCCGCTTGAAAGATACTTGGGGTTTTTCACAAGCTTTCAGAGTGTTTGGTTCCTGGCCCGAACACTCCTATCCCAGTTCCATCTATTGCTTTTGAGCCGTCTGTGTACCATTGAATGGCATTCTTTCCAAGTCTGGTAATGGTATTTGGATCCCATTCCTTCTTGTTGCTCATTTCCGTAACGAATTTCTTTGAAAAGTTATATTTTTTCATCATACCGTCTTGTGGCATGTCCCAGGTTGTCTGATTTCTAAGAAGTGAGGAGGTGTTTTTTTTTAATGATTCCCTCTCTACTTAGTCTGTATCTTGTTCTTTCTGCAACACTTTCCACCACCATATGTAAAGGGGTGAGATTAAGAATCACTTCCATGGCTGCCGTTGGACATGTTCTCATTGCTCCTGTAATGCATATACAGGCTAGTCTTTGAATTTTGGAGAGGTTTTCTCTCGTCGTCAATAGGCTAGTTCTACTACACTAGGCAATGGCTCCATAAGTGATGATTGGTTTCACTATGGCAGTGTACATCCAGCTTAGGATTTTTGGGTTACAGCCCCAGTTTGCTCCTGCCAGATTTCTGCACACCATTATAGCCATTTTTGCCTTGTATGTAATCTCCTTTTCGTGTTTGTTCCACAGGAGTTTACTGTCTGAAGTTAAACCTAGATACTTGACTTCTTGTCTCCATTCAATCTCGTTCCCATCAAGTTTTATGGTTTTGAGGTTGAGTTTTCTTTTCTTAGTGAAGGCTATCAGGATGGTTTTAGTGGGGTTGATGCTAAGTCCCACTTGCCTACACCAGCTATTTGTATAGTTCAGACCCTTTTGTACAATATCGCAAAGGGTGTTTTCGAATTTTCCCCTGGCTGTTATGACAAAATCGTCGGCATATCCTTAGCAGGATACACCGAGATCCGTCAAACCACACAGGAGTTCGTCAACCGTCAGACTCCACATTAATGGGGATGCTACTCCTCCCTGTGGGCATCCTCTGGTAGTGCAGATGGAGACAATGTCTTTGCTCGTCCTCGTCTCTGCTATTCTTGTGGTGAGCAGTTCCGACATCCATTTGGATGTTGTGCTGTCTACACCTCTTCTGTTCAATGCTCTTCTGACTGCCTCATGTGGAGTATTGTCAAAAGCTCCTTCTATGTCCAAAAATGCACATACTACAGTCTCTTGGTTGTCTAGAGCACCTCGGATATCCTCCGTCAGTTGTACCAGTGCAGTCTCCGTAGATCTGCCTGCCCGGTAAGCATGCTGACATGGGTGGAGAGGTAGTCTCTCTAGGATTTCCGTTCTAATATGGTTATCAATAGCCTTTTCCATCGTTTTGAGTACAAACGATGTTAGACTAATTGGTCTAAAGGATTTGGGGTTTGTTGTGTCCCTTTTTCCAGTTTTTTGGAATGAAGGTTACTATTGCCCTTCTCCATGCTTCAGGTATATAACCCAATTCTAAGCTGCTTCGACTAATTCTAACCAGATGCGGTAGAATTTCGTCTTAGGTTAGGTTAGGTTAGGTTGGGAAAATTCCATCTGTTCCTGGTGCCTTGAAAGGTGAAAATGTGTTCATGGCCCATTTCAACCTATCGTTACTACAAATGTGTTTGGCCATTGTAATACTTTCTCTTGAAGGCCTATTGTGACCTTCGAGAGGATTATCTTCCCTATTTGGGGATTTTTGTGGGTAAGGAACTGCACCTTATTTTTCGTCTGAACAAAAATTCTCCAGTGGACAAATCTCGGCAGATATCGCGGTAAAACGGATTTTCTGGAATTTCAGAGCCATTTTCCCACCCTTCCACAATGGTCAGGTACCTGACATTTTGGGAATTTAATGTGCCTACCATAACCTGCAAATTAAAAAAAAATTGCTCTTGCTGGACCAGTTGCCCATGTTGACACCTTCGTTTACTGGACTATATGCTTTGAATACCTGTGTGTTTGTGGAGCTAGCCTAAGAGCACCTGGGCAGGTATCAGGTGAGAAAGGTAACTGAAAATAAGAGTTACTTAACTTTTGTATTTTTGTATTTCTGATTTTTATATATGTTTTGTAGAACAATATTCTAGAGTGGTATCATAAGTGTCAGACACCTTCCATGGACCAAAACTTTTGTCAGACGCTTTAAAGCTCCACAAAAAATAAATAAGCTTTATTTATTCTCACATGTCTGACTCTCAAATATGTAAGTTGCTTTTTTTCTACCACCAATCCAAGCTAACCTAAGTTAAACTTAGCTAAGCTAGCGTTCGTTTTGCCAATGAAGTTAGATTTACTAAGATCAACTGACCTCCCACCTTGTCTCCGCCAAGTATGCCGTATTTTTAACTTTAATTTTTGAGTTTAATCGCGTATTCAAGAAAAGTCACTCATTTTCGACATCTGATAAAGATTCTAACGTTAAAAAACATATCTTCTGTAAGTTCCTTGTGGCATTACTTATTCTTTTTTCTCTTATTCTTTTGGGAATCAAACCACAATAATATTTTTTATTTTTTATTTCGACGTTTCGGTAGCGTTCCAGCTACACTTGCCAAGATTAACTAGTGATAAAATTAATAAAATAGTTTTTGGTACGAAAAAATATGACAACAGGACAATCAATAATATTTTGAAGTTTAAGACTACAAAACTTTGTTGTCAAATTTTATTAAGGTCCATTCATAGTAGATCACACCTCTGGTAAAATGTGAAATAAAATATTTTATTTTATGACATTCTAACGATATGATAGTCTACTAGAAATGGAATCCAGTGAAATGCACGTTGCAGGAACGGTTTTTATTGGGATAGCGCTTTTTTTAGCTTATTTTGGAAATGTTGTTAATAAAACGCGTTTGTTGTTACTTTTTTGTGTATGATCATTTTTGTTTTCAAAACATGTATAACTCAGTTTGGTGATTTTGTGTACTGAAGTGTGTATCGATTAACAACTATTCCAATGATAAATCATAAGAAAACCTGGATAAAAACTTATGATGCTATCCTGATAACGCAGGTAATTGATTATTGTAAATTTCTCTTTCTAACATTGGTAACCAAATTTGACTACATTCGGCTGAAATACTAGATACACATTTATCTGCATTTAGTTGTATTAAAGCACTTTCTTTGATTTTTCGTCTTTTATTATTGGGCTCTTTCAATATTATTTTTGTCGAATCCCATTGAATTTTATGCCCCTCTTCACAAGCATGTTTACAAATACCTGACTTAAGGAACTCCCTATCTTTGATGTATTTTTTATGTTCACTTATTCGGACTTTCAATGGTCTAGATGTTTCACCTAAATAGAATTTGTCGCATTCACAAGATATCTGATATATGCAATTTTTTGAAGATTGTTCTTCATTTTTTGGTTATAAATAAATATGCTCTTTTAATAGAATCCGTTTTGAATTTTTATTTTAATTCATAAAGGTTTACCTTATTCAGGCCTGTTGTGTTGTTCCAAATGTATTCAGTAAATCCATTTTCTTAGCTACTAGTTTCCTGATTTTACTGGTAATTTTTATCTTAATTAACCCTAGAAGTTGAAAGTTCTTTCCATCTTTGTTTATATGCAAATACGCTTGTGCCGATATTGTCGACTTTACAGCGTTTGAAGTGTGCGTTCTAACTACAATTCAGCTCAGCTAAGAATTCTGTAGTTAGCTGAGCTAAGCTGGGGGATAGAAAAAAAGCCACTACTAACAAGGCAACTATTACTTAGTTATATTTGCTTCAACAGATCAGAACTATACTGAATACTATACGTTGTGCATGAAGGGCATATACACATTAGACTGAGACATTGTGAGTTAATATAATATGAAAGAAGGGGACCGAGTTACTATAGACGTCTCACTCGCTCTGAAACGCATTCATAGTGCTCCCGCACTCATACTCGCTTTAAAGCGTCTGACAAAAGTTTTGGTCCATGGAAAGTGTCTGATACTTATGATACTACTTTAGAATATTATTCTACAAAAAATATATAAAAATCAGACATACAAATTTGAGTAAGGTAACTCTTATTTTTAGTAACGTTTCTCACCTGATACCTGCCCAGGTGCCCTTAGGCTAGCTCCACAAACACACAGGTATTCAAAGCACACGAGATGCTACTGAGAACCTAACAGTTCATCTATTTGAAAATACGTTATGTCTTATCGCTGTGGGATCTTGGACTAATATGATACCAATATTTCTTGAACCCAAGATTATATTAAATTGTGCCTGGTCCTTTAATTTAGTGAATTTTAAAGTTGCCATTGGTAATGTCATTGCATTGTCAGTTGCACATATTTTTGTATGCAGCCTTTCATTCAAATACTTTTGAAAAATGGAGCACAGGATTGAAAATGAAGATTTTTGTCCATGTCACGAGTGTAATTTCATGAAACTTCTCCCATATTTTCTAGACTTGCCGGTCGAATGTACAGATGTAATTGTAAGTATTGCCCTTTAATCTACCTTAATTAGAAATATTGATTGTGAGTAGAAGACATGCATACTAGGAGGTTGGTTGTTTCAATCCTTTAAGATTAAATTTGCTTCTATAGGTACCGCCGTCAAGGTTATTGAAAGAGATTCAAACACCGCTACAAGACCGAATAGACCAACTCTGCAAACCTACCAGAAAACGTAAAATTCGAACAAAAATATGTACTTTTGCAAGAACTCCCGATATTTTGGTTTTTCAGAATTTTGATGAATTTCAATCTTACAAAACCACAATTACGTTTCTTAATATAAAACCAGTAAGTGACTAACTTTTTTTTTAAACTATTTTCCCAGCTTGATTGAACCATTCTAGTATTTCCCATTTTTGTGAAGTTATTCATTTTGGTTTAAGTATCCCCCTTTTTTGTTTACATAATTACAATATTTAACCCATGTACTGCAAGCACCAAACGTGATGGCGAGCCCGCCCACTTGCGCACAAAATCTTTTTCAATGTTACCTCCCACTACAGCTCTTGCAAGACATATAAATGCTCTGTACAGAGGCGTATCATTAGTTGGGTTTAAACTTATTTTGACGGATTAATTAAATAAATACCAAAATTATTGAAATTATTTTTTTTTAATTTAATTATTCAAATATCAACAATAGATTCTTATAGCAAGTGTTTGAAATGTGCTCCGTCTACTTCCTGACAGTAATACATCCTATTAGTAAACTCTTGTCGTACGCGTTCGAATATGTCAGCTGAAATTACATTGCATTCTTCAATAATTCTTTCTTTCGAAACGCCAATGCTATCTGGTGCCGTAGTATAAACCTTGGATTTCAAGTACCCCCATAGAAAAAAATCTAATGGAGTCAGATCTTGTTACCGAGGTGGCCATTCTATAGGACCTCGCCGGCCGATCCATCTACCTCGATATTCTTCATCCAGGTAACGTCTTACTGCACCATAATAATGTACAGGAGCACCATCTTGTTGAAATGTTATTTCCAAATGGCCGGATTCATCTGGATTATCTTCCAGAATTTCAAGAATTAACGGCTCAATTGCATTTTGTAACATCTCCAGATACAGTTCACCGCTTAAATTTAAATTTAGAAAAACAGGACCAACTATGTAGTTTCCCAAAATACCTGCCCAAACATTGACTTTTTCTGGAAATTGGGTATGTTGTTCACGAAAGGTGTGAGGATTTGTGTCACTCCAATACCTTACATTTCCATTGAGGCAAAAAGTACTTTCGCCACTAAAACAAATTGTTTTTGTGTAATGTGGGTTTTGACTAGTTTTATTTGTCATATATTCACAGAATTCGAGTCTTCTGTCGGGGTCGTCATCCGAAAGGTGGTGCACCATTTTTAACTTGTATGGATGAAATTTATTTTTAGCCAATACTCTCTGTACTGTACTTTTACTTACTTCACAGATAGACGCAACTTTAGTTGAAGAGGAAGTAGGGTTTACTACCATTTCAGTAACTATATCAATTTTTTTATCATCACTAAATGTTGGTCGACCAGATCGTTTGGCATCTTGAACACTACCTGTTGCTTCAAACTTGTGAAGAAGCTCCCTCAAATAAGTGCTCGAGATAGGGCGATCTGGGTATCTCTCATTAAATAAACGTTCCGCTTCATGGAGATTATTTCTAGATTCACCATGCTACTTTTTCGGCTTGAGTACGTACCATTTTGCCTATGTAAACTCTTAAACGTCTCGTTAAACAATAATAAAATTAAATATTTAAGCTATTTAGAAAAACTTTGCAAAGCAACAAATACTTTTAAATTAAAAACGTCAATTTTTTTGACAACTAACCAGAGGCGGACTGAAAAATCTTCAATATTTAAATGTGAAATAATAATTTTGGTATTTATTTAATTTATCCGTCAAAATTAGTTTAAACCCAAACAAAATTAATATGGCTATGTAGCCAATGTCAATGCCTTTCGAACGAGATATCACTTGCCAGAGTGGCCGTGTGACGTCATCTATTACAATTACGTCACCTGTTACCATTCGTAGAGAAGTTTACAACACTTTATTTGATAATTGGTAAAAAAAAGTTTCCCATATGGTGCTTTAGGTAGATAAGTTCCAGGTATTGTTCAATCTTATCACCTTTTTATACTGAATAGTCAATTACTTCACAATTTTCTATTCTAGATGTGCAGAAATTTGAGAATTAGCGATATTCAATCACCTTATTTTGATTTGATTCGTCCAGGAGCTGAAAAAGACTCGATAAAAATAGCCCCTGGGGTGACGTACGTTCTAACTGTTATTTTCAAACCAACTCGTTTAAGAGATTATTATGTAGAAGTGGTTTGTACTTCAAATGAAGAAACATTCAATGTACCCATTTATGGTATGTAAATTATATTTCCATTCGGTATCAAAATTAATCTATTTTTAAATAGTTGGTATAAAAGAGAAAATTAAATCCATTTTTTTATTGTGGTTATGATATTAAAATTATATTTTTAGCAATCGGTCATCGACCATTGCTACGAATACCTGACGAATTGCAATTGCCCCCTACTGCTATTCGAGTAACTGCAACAAAATCGATAATATTACAGAACTGCGGCAAAGTTGATGCTAAATATGTAAACTCTATTGAAGAGCCATTCAAGATTTTTCCGTTAAAAGGTAAAACCAAATATAATAATTTCTTTTTGGTCGATAAGGTTTATTTTTTATTTTTCTTACGTAATTTGGTTTAATTTTAGGATGTTTGAAGCCGAATGAGGTCGTAGAAATAACAGTAACATGTAACCCAAAGAAGCATATACCTCATATAAAAAAGGAGATCAATTTAGTGTGCAATGATCTTCTATTGAAAATTCCAACAGCGTGTGAAATTCAACAGGCGGAAGTTTACCTTCAACAATATTCTGTTGAATTCACTGAAGTGTTTGTTGGATTGCAAAATTTTAAAAAAGTTATTCTTTTTAATAAGAGCCCGTTTGGCTTAAATTTCAAGGTAACCTAACTAGCTTTAATCGAATTTCAATTCACATTTTTTATTGAATATTGAGGCTTTAATCAATAATTTATAGTTTTTGACATAAATCTCAAACCTTTATTAGTCTTATAAATTACTTATTGAGTAATCTACCTATTAATGTGTAGTACAAGGTGTGCAATAATAATATTTTTCTGTGTTAATTGTGACTATTGTTTTTTATGTTATGGTGTATCTGAGTGAAGGAAAATATGCGAGAATATGAAGAAAATTAATTATTGATTCAAGCCTCAATAATTCAATAAAAAATATGAATGGAAATTTTGATTGTATGCAGAATTTCACAAGAAATTCAAATATAAAAATATACAGGGTGTTCTATTTAAACTAACAAAGTAGATATGCATTTCCGGTTTAACCGGAAATGGTACATTTAATTTGATAGCATTTTTGAATTCCTTGGATCTTCTTAAAAGGGTATAAGCAGTTTCATTTGAAAATATTCAGCCGTTGAGGAGATACTTAGGAGGTGCCTCAATTAATACCAACTCTGTATAATAAAAACATACATACATGGAGCTAATATACCTAATTTATTTAGCTAATCGATTTAACTTTTGTGATAAACATTCATAGCTTCGCTTATTATTTAAAAAATTTAAAAAAAAACGCGAGCACAAGAAGCCTTAAAGATGAGGTGCCGAGGATTCTAAGCCTCTGACTGGTGGTATCGACCTAATCAATCAATCGATCGAGTATGATTTCCAATAACATTGACAATGTTAATAATTAATTTCAGTGGAAACGCTATGAAACAGAAGAACAAGATATTCAAGAGAAAGAGTCAATGGCAAATAATCTAAAACAAATATCTCAACTTGAAAGTTCGAAATCGGCTAAGTTAGAATATATGGATGTTATAGATAATGAGGGACATAAGGTTATATGTGATAAAGAGCTGCAAATCAAATTAAACGAATTGGACGATGACATGCCGCTGATGTACAAAAATGCATGTTTCAATATAATTCCCATGGTAATATCTACAATGTTTTATTTTTATTTTATTTTTATAAATAGATGATTTTTTTCCTCCTTTATTATTGGTAACGGATCAATTAAATCTTGCTCTTTGGTGGTAAAAAACAAATTAGTAATAGCTTACTGTGTGCTTGGTTTCATTATTCATTTGTCTGTCTGTTTCCACATATTTATCCATTTTTTCTGTCACTTTTACTCCCAGATATTCAAAGTGACTTACTGTTTGAAACGAATAACTATTGTAGTCAAAAGCGCTCTTATCATGCGAGTTCAAAGGTCACTAACAATATGTATCAAATCGGAAGACACAAAGATTACCAAAATGTGAGATTACAAATATACCCATGCATAGAAAATAATTATGGTTGATGTTTCCTGTTCACTGGTTGACGAATTTCCACTTTTTCATCCTTTCTCAAAATAATCTATCAGATTAAGTACCATTTTTTTTGCTTGAGGATGCAAAATACCGGAAAATTGCTTCCTATTATTCATATTGTCACTTTGAATTGTCAAATTCACAAAAATGACATTTAAATAAAAACTTCGCTGGTGAAAGACTTTAGAATCGCTGAAAACTAAATACATATCCTTTTTTCTTCCGTCAAAATTGCATAAGTCTGTCTTATTCATGTTACGGATTTTATTTGGAGGTTATGATTAAACGTAATAAAAGAAAACAAAAACGGTGTCTTTATTGTATCGTATGACCCGCTTGATAAGACTGCATTTGACTATACCATTGCTTGTTATATCTACAGGGTGATTCATTACTAATTGGAAATAATTTAATAGTAGAATCCCGACTTCAAATTATGAAGATTTAACCCAAAACACCTAAATAAAATGTAGCTGCTTACTTAGTTACAGGGTGTTTTGTTTAAAAATTTAAAAACTATTTGTGTTCAGTACTTTAAAACTGTTTTACCTATTCATTTCATATTTGGCAGAAAGTGTAGACACTGTACACCCTACCAAATAAAAATAAACAAACGTTTCTGGCTACTACCAGAGGCGTACGACTGGGGCAAGTGACAGGTTAATTGTTCCCAAATTCTACGCCACTGGCGGAATAGAAATTTTAGCACAATTTTTTGATTCTCCAATACTTTTTACGTAAATAAAGTACTCTTTTTTCATAACGATAAAGTCAATATTTATCGAGATATTTCAAGTTAAACACGAAGCTGCCCAATTTTGATGTGTAATAACTATGTCGATGTTTTGAACCAGTGAATTGCATTAAATACGTAAATGAAACTTTAATCCGTGTCAACAATAAAGATCAAAACTATTAAATGAACGGATGAATTAAAAACAAATTGTAGTTATGAAAATTATAATCTAAATAAAAGTAGGTTCTGACAATTTTAATAACGTATCGGAAATATCAGAAACGAAAAGGTTATTACACATCAAAATTGGGCAGCTTCGTGTTTAACTTGAAATATCTCGATAAATATTGACTTTATCGTTATGAAAAAAGAGTACTTTATTTACGTATAAAGTATTGGGGAATCAAAAAATTGTGCTAAAATTCCTATTCCGCCAATGGCGTAGAATTTGGGAACGATTAACCTGTCACTTGCCCCTGTCGTACGCCTCTGGTAGTAGCCAGAAACGTTTGTTTATTTTAATTTGTTAGGGTGTACAGTGTCTACACTTTCTGCCAAATATGAAATGAAAAGGTAAAACAGTTTTAAAGTACTGAGCACAAATAGTTTTTAAATTTTTAAACAAAACACCCTGTAACTAAGTAAGCAGCTACATTTTATTTAGGTGTTTTGGGTTAAATCTTCATAATTTGAAGTCAGGATTCTACTATTAAATTATTTCCAATTAGTAATGAATCACCCTGTATTAACTATTTTCGTGTGTTCGCCGTTACCCATTCCGAAATATTTTGTTTTTCCTGTCTCGATTTATTTCCTAGATTTCTAAAGATTCACTTTAGTCCTTTTTGTGATCTCGTTATTATTGCGATGTAGTCTACAAAGAAGGTTTTCCAAAATACATTATTACTTTTGGATCCATTAAGCTGTCTCTTATTATAGTGTGGAAACCCCCTATGGAATAAAATTCTTTATGTCATTATTTATAGAAAATTATAAAAAATGCCGAGACACGTCAACTTTTTAATTGAGTTATGTAAACATAAATTTAAATGTACAGGGTGATTCACGCAAGTATGCCACAGTCGGTGTTTTTTTTTAATGAAACACCCTGTTGAACCGATTCCAACAAATTAAATAATGTATGGTCAATTATGAATTATACAGGGTGAAATTTTTATTTTTACAGTTATTAAACACATACATAAAATACCTGATGTATTTGATTTCAATACATTAAAATAAATGCTCAAAATGTTCTCCACCTAGTTGTTGGCAATAGCACAGCCTCCTATAGAACTCCTCCTTAACTTTGTTTAAAGTTTGAGGTGAAATATTCCGTATTTCTGTAGTTATCCTGTCTTTGAGGTCTACAATGCTAGTTGATTGTGTTGCATATACTTTGTTCTTGAGATAACCCCACAGAAAAAATCTAACGGCGTAAGGTCTGGCGATCTAGCTGGCCACTCAATAGTACCTCTTCGTCCAATCCATTTATTGGGGAAATTTCATCTAAATAAGTTCTTACCATTAAAGCATAATGGGGTGTTGCCCCGTCTTGCTGGAACCAAACATTTTCATTCGGTACCAAACGTTCACCTTTTGAGGTTACCAATTAGGATTCTCTGCTGACCAATATCTACAGTTCTGTCGGTTTACCTCTCCATTCAATGTGAATGTTGATTCGTCAGAAAAAAGAATGGTACCAAGAGCTATCTCATATCTGTTCAGCTTATTCATCAATCTTTCGCAGAAATCCATTCTACGATCTGGATCGTGTTCTATTAACTCCTGCACAGAAGTTAATTTGTAGAAATGAAGTTTTTCTTTATGAAGACATCTTAGAACAGTTGTGTGACTAACATTATTTTCACGGGCAATTTGACGTTTACTTGAAGTTGGATTCTCTTCGACAAAATATCCACTTTCACATCATCTTCAACGAAGTGTGGTTTTCTTTTCAATGGTTTGGCATGTCCAAGTTCTCTGAATTGTGCATGAATTTTAGACACAGTACTTTGTGAAATATTAGGCAATTGCCACTTCAACTTGACTTCTGCAGTTATCCCCGTACCCGATCATCATTAAAATCTCAATTCGGTGAGTCTCAGCTGTCAACACATCAACAACTGACAGAATAGAAAACAATCCACGTCATTATTCACCGATTAAAAACAATCCACATTATTTACCGATTTTGTCTAATTATTGGCGTTTTTAGGCAATTTTTAGGTATTTATGATAAAATTCATAGGCGTAGCAGGTTTTGTTTAAGATACAAATACGTCTAATAAATAATTAGTTAGTTTAGATTTTTGATAAATCCATATTTAGCTAATTTCAAAAAGTACCAATATTTCAAGTGTAATAAATTATTAATTTTAAAATTAACCCCTGTATAATTCATAATTGACCATACATTATTTAGTTTGTTGGAATCGGTTCATTAAGAGGATTTCAAAAATATGCAAATATACAGGGTGTTTCATTAAAAAAAACACCGACTATGGCATACATGCGTGAATCACCCTGTACATTTAAATTTATATTTACATAACGCACAACTCAATTCAAAAGTTGACGTGTCTTGGCATTTTTTACAATTTTCTAAAATAATGACATAAAGAATTTTATTCCATATGGTTTGTTTCCACACTGTACCTGTTAGCACCAGATTGAATAGAACTATAGTAACTTTAAAAAAGGGTGTTTTTTGAAGTTCGATTTGAAGAAGCCGAGGCATGCTTTGGATAGGTAACATGGGCACTAATAAAAAAATATTTTATGAAGTGTCAAGTGTTTTTTTTATTAGCTGGTTGTATTTTGTGGTTTTTTATATAAATTATACAAAGATTTTTAGGAAGGGAAAGTGTTTCCCAATCAATCGTATGAAATGACAGTAGTATTTATGCCAAATGATAATGATGTTTTCATTAGTACCGCTTATCTGGATATAACAGGCAAAACTGAGAGAATTCCCTTGAATCTTTCTGGAATAGGAAGAGGACCAAATATTATTTTTAATATCACTAAGCTGGATATTGGCTCGATTTTCCTTGACGTTGTTCATGAATATCAAGTAGTTGTTAAAAATGATGGTAATACAATTTTATTAACTAAATCATGATTTTGAAAGATTTATTGTGTACATTCCAAACCTACTAACTATTACCTTACCGGAAAACCAATCATATGAACACCAAAAATAGGGCGGAATAGTTTATTACATACTCGTGTGATTGTCGCAAACGGCTCATGCCTCGTGCTACAATATTTCCCACTCGCATGAAAAATGTCACTTTCGCACGAGTAATGTACAGTATTTTTCCTACGATCCCGTGATAATTTCACCAAATAATGTGTAATCAACATCTGACATATTGATACACAAAATGTTACAATTAAAGTCAACATAAATGATTTCAAAATTAACAATAACTATCAATAGTGGCAAAATTTCAAGTAGTTTAACTATATAATATAGGTAGGTTATTACAATGATTAATTGGTTGGATAATTATAGAAATTGAATGTGAAATTATTATTGTTCATCATACTTCATACATACTTATCATGAATACCTTTCAAGATGATTACATTTTCCTACTATCGTAACAGGTGATTTGGATTAGTTGGTACAACATCGGACTTCTGAAGAAGAGTACGCGGGATCGATCCTCGACCGCGCCCTAAATTTTTTTTAATCAAGAAAATGACAAAAATTTCACTCTTCGAATAGATTGCTCCAAATTTAGATATTACATAGATAAATTAAAAATTATATATTTGACAGCTTGTCAGTGGTCAATCTTAATAAAAGTTCATTTGACAGCTTTTTTATCCGTACATGTACGGATAAGTTTTTTTTCCGTACGCGTATGAATAAAGGCCACTTTCCATAGAACTAGACAGTGCGATATATGTCACTTTCCTATGTGATCGTAGGAAAAGTATTGTTTAGCAGTTCAAGGGTGCAAAAAGTCATAACAGCAAGATTTTTGAAATTTCTCACCATCTGTCACTAGCTTTCTATGACGTTTCACTTGAATTTTTTATTTAAACGTCAGTGTAGTCAAGGCCTTTTTTATATTTCCCCATTTTTTGGCGTCCACGTAATATTTTTAAAGTTACAAAACAATGGCTACTATTACCCATCTGACAGATCTTATATTAATTGAATTTGACAGTTCTATGAGGTTTTCTAGCTTTTTAAATTAAATGCGTGCATATTTTATGATAAAATTAATGTATCCTATCATCACTCAAATGAATTTCTCTTGCTCACTTACTGCTAATTTTTGCAATAAATTTGATAGCTTATATTTCAAAAATTGTGGCTGAGAATTCTGTAATTTTTTTAGGTTTTATTCCTGCTAATGTGGTGTTCAAGCCGAAAGATACAGAGTTTGGAGGTTTTATCAAATGTTTCCCCGAATCTCAGTATCTAAAAAGAAATGATGTTTGCAAAAATTTTATAATAAGCTTTTCATCACATATACAAGGCCAGTTTGTGGAAAGAGTCGACTTTGAAATACTAGAATCCAAGGAAATAATACATTTTTTGTTGGTGTAAGTTCCAAAGCGTCTTGTAACGCGCGTCGCGCGTTGTTATAAACTTTACCGTGTGCCATCAACGCGCCTGGCGCGGTCCCGACCTTTTTTCAATATTTGCCAAAATTGATGGTATCATGTTATGTAGAGTACTGAAAATGTAATGGTACATAAAATAAAGTGTAATTCCTTTAAAGGAATACCTACTTGGTTTCGTCTACGACAATGCCGATCGCGCGTTAATGTAACTTTTACCATATACCAATAACGATAATTTATACTGATTCTCCTAAAACGAAAATAGGCAGTAGCATGTTTATTAATAACATTATACCAATAGAGGGTGTTGATAAGATCTTGGGCAAATTTTGAGTTAAAAAGTTTATATAAAAATGTCCTCAGAAGCAGTCACGTAGCTATAACTTTTACATGAGGGAAGTTTCATCTGATTGGTTTAGAGGAGGTAGTCTGCCAGTGTTTGCGAGTTATATGAGTCGCAATAGGTTTATTTTAATTTTACGTGCCTTGCATTTTTGCGTGAATACAGATGAAGCCGTCAGTAAGCTGTATAAAAAATACCCTTTGATTGATTTTTTCAACTATAGAATGGCAGCCATTTATTATCCGAAAAGAGAGATAACAATTGACGAATCAATAATTTTGTGGCGAGAAAGACTTCAATTTAGACAGTATATGAAAGGTAAACGACACAAGTTTGGTATAAAATTATATATTTTAACAGAATATACTGGCATTATTCAAAAGTAAATCGTCTACGGTGGATCAGAAGATCGTTCAGTTGGAGGAAGAGATCACATACAAAAAGTCGTACTGAAATTAATGGAGATATGAACACTGGCCATGCTTTGTATATGGATAACTTTTATAATAGTGTTCATTTGACTAAAAGATTACTCGAAGCTACAGGCACATTGCGACAAGACAAAAAAGGTAATCCTCAAAATTAGATGACAAAAAAAATTAGGAAAAATCAAATAGCAAGTATGTATAATCCTGAAGGCATATGTATTACCAAATGGAAAGATAAACGAGAAATATGCATGATATCTTCAGAATTTGGTGATCAGATGACTGCAACAAGATCTAGAAGAGGAATTGAATCCGAGAAACCTGAATTAATTGCTAAATACAATAAATATAAAGTTGGTATTGACTTAAGTGATCAAATGCTTAGTTACTACAGTTGTGAACATGAGTGTATTCGGTGGTATAAAAAATTGGGAGTACATATTTTCCAAATAATGTTAAATAATGCACATTTCCTCTATAATAATGAAAACGAGAGAAAAATGTCATACTATTTTTGACTTTCTATTATTCAAAGCCTTTTAGGACCATTACCAAAATCACCGCGTATGAGAACAACATCAGTTGGACATTTACCACTGTATTGTCCAAAAGGTCTCGACAACAAAATAAAAAGAAGACGATGTAAATATTGTTGGGACACCAGAAAAATACGGAGGAATTCAATTTTTTACTGTTCTCATTGTCCAAATGAACCTGGTTTGTGCCTGGAAAATTTTTTTACTCTTCCATGAGATCTTGCATGAATAAAATTTGTTATTCAGTGTTACGTAATTTTTGGATATATTTTAAAATCTTGTATTTAATTAATTTGTTTTATCCATGTTCCATGCATTTCGAGTTTTTGTTCTTTTTTAAAAATAATTATCTCGTTGTTTTGTAAAGAAACAAAATAAATGTAAAAATTATCATCGAAAATCAAAACGCGCCCAGTGCGGTGGTGGCACATGGAACAAAATTCCAAACCATATGCCAGCACCGCGCCAGGTGCGGTCATTTTTTGTTTTCATTTTACACGAAAAAAAAATTCATAATTTGTTTTTCTAGACATAGCTCAACATTCAACAATAAAATATATCACAATATTTTGCAAAAATCCTACTGGCATGCAGATATTATTTGAAAATTTTACCGGAGACGAATGTGTTAAGTATTACGAACGGTAAGGGTTGTTTACAGGTCGACAGCAATGTTTGGAGGCAGAGCGTAGCGAAGTCTCCAATTTTGCTGAAGATCGGTATTACCCTTAACGTTCGAGATGCTTATACCATTTTTTGCGCGATCGTATTGAAATGAATTTCGAATAAAACAATTTAAATTTCTTCGAAATGAGCGAAATGCCAAAAGTGACATTTATACTTCTCGATCAGTTTAAAATATAATTTGCATTTTGGTGAAATTGTTTTTATGCTATTTATTAAACTCCCTATTAGTAATTTAGTTCCCGCAAAGAAATGGAAACCCATTTGATTGTTATGATTGTTTATTATACGTGAAGTTTTTACAACAAAAATTAACTATAACACAGAAAGGAACATTATTAGAAATCGGAGGTAGTGTACATTGATTAATAAATAAATAATAATTTTGAAATAAATTGATGTTATACTATAACAATTGAAATTTAATGTGATATAAAAAAATAACGGGTTTTTGTAAATTGATTGATTGATTAAAGTAAATGAAAATAAAATGAAACCCCGTTTGTAACGCTAAGGGAATGAAAAAAGGCGACATAGATAACCAAGACTTTGATTTCTGGCAAACTTCATGTGGCTTTTTCTTATGTGAAACGGAATCTTAATTTTTTTAGTCTAGTGAATCTATAAGTACCTAATTATTAATTAAAATAATTATCATTAGGTGAACAATTCAAAAAACAGTAACACGGACACTGACAGTGGTAAAAACAATAATTAAAAATGCAAATTGTCGATTTTAAGTTATTGACAATTATTGACAATTATTAAAAATGGAAAAATGGATTATACATTACCTGAAACGACCCAAATCATTTTTCTTTACCAAAAATGTAACAAAAGTGCTGGAAAAAACTAAGCTTCTTTGTGATACGTCATTCGACATAGGTTGCCATTTAAAAAAACTCAATATGGCGACGTACGCTAAACGCTGAGGTCAAAATCATTTAGCATTTAATCTAAAATATGCAGTATATTGTCCTATTCATCGTTCTAGAATGTCATAACTTTTCCTTTATCCGTGCCAAAGATAATCTCTTTGTCAGTAACGATGTATACTATTCTGTAGACCAAATACTTTTATTAATTATTAATTTGTTTTAGAGGTAATGTTATTTGTCCAGCTTTGAAAACGAACACATCAAATATAGATTTTGAAGAAATTTCATATGGTATGCAAAAATGTTGTGAAGTAAAGCAAATTGATTATTCTGCTTCTTAATTTTCAGGAGCTATTCTAACGAGAGAGATTATCCTATCAAACGATTCGCAAGTCCCCATAGATTTTGATATTAAAATTACGAATCATGAATTCGAAACAGACGAATCAAGAAACTTTGAAATTGAACCTACTTCGGGCATTGTACAACCCTTCACAAATGAAATTATTAAGGTAAATTTAAACCATTTCGAAGGGAATATGTTAATACTAAAATTTAGATATCACAAAAAAATGAAAGAAAACAAAAACATAAAGACTTTATGATCCCGAATTAAAAATACTCTCCCTGAGAGAATCTCCAAATGACCTGGAATGAAACGCTTACCAAATGGGCTCAATTCCTAACGTCACAAAAAAGAAAAAAAAATATGTCCGTAAATTGCAAAAAGAATTTCTTGAAGCGTATAATTTTTTTAGATCAAGATAACTGCAGCGGCTCTAAATGAAGTAGGAGAAAAAATAATGGTTATGATGTATGGATCAGCAATGTATCAACTCGAGATTCCAGTTCATTATAAATGTCTTGTTCCACAACTAATCGCCGAACCACCTGAAGTGTATATAAATTTTTGTTTTTTAACCTTTACCTATACGAGAGTTATAAAATTGAAAAATATTACTAGTCTCTGCGGCCGAGTGAAATATACACCACTGGAAGTGAGTATAAATTTTGGAAGTATTTTTTGTAAAGTTTTGAAACGGAATACTGCAGCCTTTTGTTCACGTCTGTCACGTGTGATGGCTCTTTTGACAAATATATATCCCAGGTCCCAGTATCTATCTATCCGAACTACCGGATTTTTCATGAAGTATCTACTACTAGAGATGGGTGCGTGGGATCAAGAAAATGTTAAAAAGTCTTTTGGGGCCCACTCGTGAGGAATTTGGAAGTTAGATGGATCCAACTAACCTACCTAACGTGATTGTTGATGATTTTGTTCGGTTCCATTGCTTCCGCTTAATGTTAAAACATCGGCCTAACAAATTGACCATTGCGGAGGCAACATCTGGAGAAATTTTGATTTTGATGGAAAGGAAATGTGGCAGACCTCCTCATGAGCCCCCGACATACAAGACATTTGCTATTATTGCGAGATTTATAGTGCTAGGGGGCGAAATGTTATGCTCAGGACGCAACTTCAAGACGCCACCACCGCCAAACCGGAGGGCCTGCACAGTTTTAACCCATCACCATCTCTTAGTTATCATTAAGAATACAACATATGAAAAAAAAATCGAAAATCGAAAATATGCAAGGTCCTTTGGCTAGTAGTGGAAAAAATTGTATAATATACACCGTGGTGGTGAAGACATTTATAAGCCTCACACCTTATTCCGCTCGGGGCAATGTCGCTCGCGAAATAATGTTGTAGTCTTCACCACCTTGGTGTATGATATACTATTATTTAGTTCATTTATTTATATAATGAAGGAAATACCTCATGAAACGTGCTTCATCAGGTCTTTGACTAAAGGGGATTGGGCAAAAGCATCATTTACTCAAAAATAATGATTTCTTCGGTTTTCTTATAATGTCCTTCAAATCTGCTAAATTGGAACAAAAAAGAAACACATTATATTTATATTTTAGGAGCCTATGGATATGAATATTTCTGTTGATCCTACGGAATTTACAATATATGAAGCTGAAACAGTGGAAGTTCTTTTAACTATTAGTACGGATGTAACAGGCCTACATGAATATCCTTTGATGTAAGATAGTTTTTTTCAAATAAAGATTCTGTTTTGCTTAAAGGGCGCCATAGAAACTCTTATACGCATATGCAAACGTGTCTCTGCAGCTGGTCCCAGAGATGATCAATAAAATTGAGATCAGTGCTGCAAGGTGAAAATGATTGCATATGGCAACTGCCTTTGAAGCAAATTCTTCAAAAACGTCTTCTTTCATAGCAAAGATGATAACGTGAATAAAAAACGAAAATATTTATGGTGCGTTATTTTGGCAACAGTTGACAACTTTTATTGTAGGAATCTTCTGTATATCTTCTGTAAGTTCCTTGTGGCATTACTTATTCTTTTTTCTCTTATTCTTTTGGGAATCAAACCACAATAATGTTTTTTATTTTTCATTTCGACTTTTCGGTAGCGTTCCAGCTACCGTTGTCAAGATTATTAAAATATAAAAATATTAATAAAATAATTTTTGGTCCCTATCTGACACAACGAAAAAAATATGACAACAACTAATAAGCGAAAAAAGCGCTATCCCAATAAAAACCGTTCCTGGAACGTGCACTTCACTGGATTCCATTTCTAGTAGACTATCATATCTTTGGAATGTCATAAAATAAAATATTTTATTTCACATTTTACCAGAGATGTGATCTACTATGAATGGACCTTAATAAAATTTGACAACAAAGTTTTGTAGTCTTAAACTTCAAAATATTATTGATTGTCTAGTTGTCATATTTTTTTCGTTGTGTCAGATAGGGACCAAAAATTATTTTATCATTAGCCTTGATTATAGTCTCTATACTCAAGGTCATTAGTTAATCTTGACAAAGGTAGCTGGAACGCTACCGTAACGTCGAAATAAAAAAAATAAAAAAACATAATTGTGATTTGATTCCCAAAAAATAAAAATACAATGTACGGTGACAATCAACATTTTGCGCCGAGAGACTATTTCTGAGACTGAGGAGAGAGCGCGAGAGCCCACGCGCTCAAGGCACATAACGTAACAACGTAACGTAACGGTCATATCTTCTGCGTCACGACCCCTCTCGCTCCAAGTAACGTAACGGTCAGATTTTTTGCTGCGCGACCCCCCTCGCTCCAACCTAACGTAGGGAACTAAAGTTTCAAAAGAGCTGACCAAAGATAAGCTGCAGGTAGAAAAACCTGTAGAAAAGAAAACAATTTAAAGTAAATACATAGAAGAAATAAAAAGAAATTTGTTCCATTAGCATTAGCATATCTGTTTTATTTTTTAATTCTTAGGTTCACTTTACTTGGACAAGATCGCGCTACAGAAATGTGTAGAATAAAATGCAACGGACAAGGACCGGTGATATCCTACTTTCCCGATGAACTTAATTTTGGAGATGTCACTTTACTAACAGCCAAATCCAAAAAACTAACTTTAATTAATGATTCTCCCATTCCTGCAAACATGAAAATTTCCACAGTAAGTTAACAATTCCTAGGTCTTGAAAATTGAGAAGATGCACAAAATTCTTCAAAACAATATAAAAAAAAATTCTTGGAGCAGACTACATACAAAAAGTTCCTAATAATGTTTAATTTGCTTAAAATTTTCTTTCTAGTCATTGCCCGGAGCTATTAAAATTTCTGATGAGAATATCACAGTTCCACCAGAAACTGAGTACGTTATTGAAGTAGAAGTATATTTAAAAGACAATGGAAAATTAAGATGCCAGGTGAATAATTTCAACTATTTAAATAAGTGATACTTATTTCAAACCTTCAACAGTGTGGCCAATTATTACCATTATACTTAAAAATAATAGCCAATTTATAGTGTGATAAATGATAAAACTTCAGTATCTGGCCTTGATTGCACCAATACTTGGTTTGCATTTAAATATAAGGAACAATTGTCTTTTTGGATCGCTTCGCAAAAATTATACAATTGCGTTTATTAGCGATGGGTTGGGATCTTAATTTTAATAGTCTAAGGTTGGGATGAACAGATGCGAGCGACCGTTCTATTCAGTTACAGTGAACGTAGTGTTTTTAATGCAGCTATCTAGGGATATACGCCCTTTAAGTTATATTGCGGACTATGACGGTATCGTATCGAATTACAGTCGAACAGACAAAAGTGATAGTTTGTCAACCACTGGTCAGTTGTTGACCTTGAGGATAGGAAAAAATGTGTTCTATCATCATAGTCATATTTCATGCACATTCCCCGTTAAACCCGGTTAGAGTATCTCGGTGAAGGTGGTGAGAGGCAACTACGTTATAATGACGTCAAAATTAACCATTTTTGAAATACTATTTCTTTCACTTTACGTTTACCCGTGGTTTACCCACTGTGATGTAAATATAACTTAACATTTATTTTTAATCCGAGAGAACAAAGATTTGTTGTTTGTAATCCTAATTATTATTGTTCATGTCTATGAAAATTATAAATATGAAAAAATTAAGTTGTGTGCAACCATGTTCTTAATAGATGATATGACCCCTGTTTTTCTAAAAAATACTTCACTCTAATTTGAATGCTTCCATATTGTTTCTCTATCTATATTATTTTGTAAGCAAATCTTCAAGTTCAGCCATAGAACACTTACGTTCTCTATGACATAAAATACTTCAGTATTTTATGCTCTACGAGTTCAACTTCAACCACCTTCACCTATTATGGAGCTGGTAAACCCAAAGGCAGGTAGGGGAAGTGTACCCAAACGGAAATGACGTCACGGTTTAACTCAGTGAAATGCGATTATCAGCTTTAACCATGACGGGTAATGTGAATGAAATATACCTCATGTGTAGGCTATTTTTGACTAGAGACATCGATAGTTTTCGTGAATGTACTATCCATTATAAAGATATTGTACAAAATTTGACTTTTCTAACTTTCTTACCAAATAGCGTTAATAAAATATAATCACAGATTTGGAAAGGTCGTTGAAAAATAAGTTCAAATGCACTTTCAATTTTCTTAAATTTCCTCTGGTTTGATGAAAAAATGGATAGTTATGTTTGAAAAAGTCGAACTCCATTTTCATACCACTTTTGAATACTTTTAACCGTCTGGGAAATAGACACACGGTTAGGTACACAGAAAATTTAAAAGTTAAACCTGTAGTATGACGGTTCGATTCGCCGCTGTGGTGATTTTTTTTAAGTTCTTTCCTCACAATTTTCGTCTAAAAAACATTTAATTACTTCAGGTTTAACTTTTAAATTTTTTGTGCTCCAAACCGTGTAGCTATTTCCCAGACGGTTAAAAGTATTCGAAAGTGGTATGAATATGGTACTTTTTTAAACATAGCTATCCATTTTTTCATTAAACCAGAGTGAATTTAAGGAAATTAAAAGATCATTTGAGTTTATTTTTCATCGACCTTCCCAAATCTATTATTTTTTTTATGAACGCTATATATATATATATATATATATATATATGGTAAAAAAGTTAGCTCTAGTTTGACAGTTTTGTGAAGGAATCCCTATGTCGCATCTTATAAATAACACAGTGTATAATTTATTTTAGGTTCTCATTGATATTCAAAATTCTGAAGTATTGACCATACACGTGTTTGGAGAAGGAGTGGGTTATTCCATATTATCTGAACCCTTATTACAGCCAGAGTACAGCCTTGGGGCAGAGTTGACGCATCGATTATCTAAAGTACTTGTCAATTTAACAAATTTGGGACAAAGACGGTATAAATTATTTTGGTCGCAAACACCATTTATGAAAACATTTAAAGAACTAGAAGATCCTGAAAATCGTATGTAAGTAGTACCTATTCATTGGCAGCATACAATGATCAACAGTAGTTGACAATTAGCCCCGATTGAATAATTATAGTTGTAGCACAGAATACACCAACCCAAGAAGAAGCGAAGCTTGTGCTATTTTACAATTCATTTTCTGAGTGCGCATGTCTGACAGTCGCCATTTTTAACTCGTTATATGTCAATGATGTGATTTTATTGTTTACCAAAGAAGAATTTTCTTTGTTGTAGGCTTTTTGAATATTTACATATTTTTTGTGTTTTGAACGATACAATTTGTTTACAAAATTACATTTATTAGTTATGGCGCCAAAAATTTGTGCAATTCGTGGCTGTCATTCAAGTGATGGATGATAATAATTGAAAAACACAACAAAACTTCGATATCTATGGAGAAAAGCTTACTGTCGCTCCTTTTTTATAACTTCGTTGTCACAGATATCAGTACCTTTTCTCTGGGTGTAAAATTTAATTCAGAATCTGGTAAAGTGTAACTTTTAAATATATAAATAATAAAAAGTTTATATTCAAGCACCATACTTATTGTAATTTTTTATCATCATTTACTGAAATTATTTCTATTGTAAACTGATATTATAAATATATAATCTATTATTATTGTATTGGTTTTTAGACTCACCCTATTCTACATATTATAGTGCTACATAAAAACACACTTACACATATAATTTCGATAACAATATAGAAAATAAGAATCATTTGCTTAAACAATAGGTAGCTAATTATTTTTAATAATGGATGGTACCTACTCCAAAAACAGAAGCTAAAACTTATATCCATAAAAAAAGTTAAAATTTATATTTATATATTTTTCACAATATTTGTTAAGCTGTTAAATTAACTTTAACAATTCATAAATTGAGTTTAACAATTAAAACTTTGTCGAAACAAGTCATAAAAATAAACAATTATTATTTGAGATTCTTTGGTTTCACTTTTTTGCGTGGAGTTAACATTTAATTTACATTTTTTGAACAATTTTCTCAGTGTAACTTGATCCGTTATCTGTCAACGTCAGTTTGAAGGTCACGAAATTTTGCCCCCAAAACATCAAAGGATTTACGCCGGCTTTCGTTACTTGTTTGGCTGGTGTATTCTGTGGTTGTAGTGGAAACACTATACCAGCTGTTCTAGTGACATTCAAAAAAACACAATGATTACAAATTTTCCAGTTAAATGAAAATAGCAGAGTTTTTTTCTTCCAAATTATACAGGGTTTATCATTATATCTTAACCCCCCACTTATTTACATTAGTTACGGGAATACAAACAAAAGTTTCCAATGAAAGTTGTATTATTTTACCTGTACCGACCAAAAATGTAACAACAGACTGAATTTTGTATACAGGGAGTGCCCAATAAAATGCATCTTCAATATTTCTTCAATATTCAATATTCTGTTCACAGTAGCGAGTAGTCTTGAATCGATCTTGTCGATTACACATTCCGTTCACCGAATTTGGTTGTTTTGGAGCGACAAATAGTTCTAGTTTCTGATACCCATAAGTTGTCGCCTACGTATTTCTATCTTTCCTTGTCAAAATATCAAATGTAAAATGTGAAATCCAGACGACGTCGCTTAAAAACGATCGCTAGTTTTTATGAACGGAATGTCACCCCTCTGCATTTCCAGATTACAAATATATTGATATGGAAAATAATATCATACACCACGTACACCAAACAAGGGTTAGTTCAGTATAAAATTTAAAAAATAAAAACTATTTAAAAGGGAAATTTCTCTTATCAATAAACAAAGATAAATCAAACTAGAGAAGACAGTTTGAAATTTATAATGTAACTAATAAAAAATAAACTAAACTAAAAGAACCTGAAAAATAAAAAAATTTATTAGTTAGGTTATAAAATCTGACATTAGTAAAAATAGAAAGAGTATATTTATGAACATAGTTAACTAAGAGTGAACTTAGATTTGTCAACTCGAACGGAAGAAAGGACCATAGTAACAGAAATAAAAACAAATGTCAAATAATTTTTTAAAATTTTGGAATTAAACGATAAAAATAAAAAATATTTAAAGACATTAATAATAAACTTCCATATTGAAAAAAGAACATAAAATTAAACATTCAAGTCAAGTAATAAAAAAAATTATTAAATGAATTTGATTGGTCAGCTGATATAAAAAAAACTTAAAACTAAGAGACACATGGTTGTTGATTAAAAAAATAGTTATTTATGTAATAAGGATCATAAAGACGATCATTATGGTACAAGTCGATAACACGGCGTGTGCCATAATGATTGTTTATGATTCGTATTACATACAAAATTTTATCTGATGGCAATTTTTGGTGCCAACAACCAAACAGGATTACGAGTTTGCCAACAATCATCAACTACTGATGTAAAAACTGTAGAATCCATTGGAATTAATATTACAAATTGTAGTAATTGTTCTTTTACCATTTATAATAAATAGTTTTGTACATAGTTATGCATTTTGAATAAACTTTTTTGATCAAACCACTACATGTTTTCCTTATAGAATTTCATTATGGTACTTAGTACCATAATGAAATTCATTATTGTACTTAGTCCCATAATGAATTCATTATGGTACTTAGTCCCATAATGAGCTTCCTTATGTCATCAAAATTGAGTGACATAACGTTGTCATTATGACATGCCATCAGATAAAAGAGATTTATGTTGTTATTGATTAGAAACGGGGAAGAAAGCGTCCCTTAGCTAAAAGAGATACAGATTTGAAAAGAAAATTTCTTTTTATGTTGTTAAAATAATTAAAATTTAAGTCACAACAAAGTAAAAAGTGAAAATATATAGTGAAGAAGTGTTACTAACCTTTTACAACAAGTTCCTGTTAAAATTCTATAGTAAATATCCACTTAAATTAATGAAACCTTCAAATAAACCATAAATGAAAACTCTAAGAGGCCATTTATACTGAAAATTCTCCAAGCTGACGACGGAACCTGAGCGAAGCAATCCAAATCAAGGACTGACAGGCCCAGAGCGGTCTGAAACATAAAAGGAAGTAATTATTAGAATTTTAAAACGTAGAAGAAAAAAGGTATTTGATAAACTATAATTTGAATCATCAACTTACATGTTTGTGGTAATAATAAAAGTTTGATATTTATCTTTCATCATTGAGGTCGTAGAATCATCCATTTCGATAAAAACAGATGTTTTCAACCAGTAGCATAAGAATAATTTGTATACTATCCCTTTTACATATTGTATGCAAAAGGAGTTGCATAACTTGTGTAAGAACTAGATGTTAATTTTCATTAGTATGAATGTTCAGGAGTGAAAGACCATTTAGGTAAGAGTTTGAAAAAAAATTGTCTTCGCATATTCACTTTTTAAATCTGTATAAATACACCTAACAGTAAAAGAATAAATTTATTAATATTTCACAGATTACAAAACTATTTTTTTTTCATTTCGATAACAAAACTTAGCTCACTATCAAACAATTTCAAGGGAAAGGACACAGGATCGTCCTAAAAGTTTTCAAATACAATTAGAGTGATAAAAATAAAAATAAAAAGGAAATAGAATTGATAAGAAAATTTCATTTTAAAAAACAAATGAAGTATTTAATACCTGAACTCACTCTGAGTATTAAAGAGTCCTAAAAAACCGGTGAGTGGTGTATGATACCAAAAACCATAAAATAAATTTCTTAAAATCATTGGCGCCCAACAAATAAATACGTGTGTGTGTGTGTGTGAGGTTGTGATATTGACTGCGGATCCTAACAAATAAATACATAAATACAAATTAAAAATTCAATAATAATAATAACACAACACACACAAAACACAAAATTCATATCAATATATAACATTGTGTAGCTTTAGTTTTATACATGACAGTGATTAGATCGTTTTACATTTAACCCATTTTTTTAAAGAGCTAATTAAAGCGAAATGAAATTAAAATGTCAATTCTTGCTTGCTAATGGTTAATAATAGTCTCGATTAATAGTAAAGTTCCAAATTATCAATATGTTTTTAATCAATACAAAACAGAGAAGATGTTTTTATTCTTATTCATCTTTAGTCAAAGAAAATAATATGCAAAAATAAAAACACTTCTAGAACTGAGATTGTAAACTCTGAGACAGGGGGTTAAAATCACATTAAAAATTCTTCTTTTATATTTTTCATTGGCAAAACGTAAGTGATTTACTCCACAGTAGTTCATTCGTCTAGCATTCACTGATACCAACCTTTCAAAATGATTGATTAACAAAACTGCACGAAAACACCACTGGTACAACACGTACCGGTTTAAACTTTTGTTAAATTTAAACCTATGGTTAGATAAACCAGGTTTAGCCGACTGTTGGTACAACTCGCCCAAAAAGGCTTAACTACTGAATAGTGGTTAAACATAGTTTAACCATTGGTCCAGTGATCAGTGGGTTAACCTGCTGAGTTACAACACACCCTACCCTATGTTTAAAGTAAAAACTGATAAACGCCACAATTTCTTATTTTCTCCGTGAAAAGTTATATATCAATAAAATATAGCTTAGAATTTTGTAGAGCAGTCCTTTTTGTGCTATTTCTTATTAATTTGAATTCAAATGTCATTCAAGGAACAAGAGATCCGTTTTTACAATCGAGCCATGTAGCTTGGACTTAATGTATAAGCAGTCCAAATTCATTGAAATTTCTTATACATCGAAAAAACCATATGCCGTAGAAGAATACGTTTATTGTTATGCACAAATTGAAAAATCTTCTAAGGTAAGAATTATCCAAAAACAATTATAGGTTACCCTTTTGATCCAATCAGTTTCTCATTCAGGTAGATTTGTTTTTAAAGAAATCAGCTGTTATTAAATGATGTAGAAACATTGGATTTTTGTAATCAGTAATTGTTATTCATTCACATGTAATTCATACAAGAATAGAATCCATTGAATATATTCTATAAAGATCATTACGAAGACCAATATACGGTGTGTATCTTTTCACGATCTAAGAAACGACTTGACTTGATTTGTGCTTGAGATGCAATGAAACCATGAAACTGGATTTACCGTGCACAGCCGCATTATGCCTTATGAAAAAGAAAAAATTTATGATAAAAATGACCTAAAAGTCTTATAGAGTTTCCACTATCAAAATAATACGACACTGTCTAATATGGCTAATACTTTTATGGCTTTATTTCTTGTCATTATCCCATTTCAGGTCAGGTCAGTTTCTTAGATATTGAAAAGAACCATACTTTCACAAATGAGAACATAGGTGGCTTTATACCATGTTTATACAGTGCTGTTCAAAAGTCCCATCCCCCCCCCTCGTATCTTTTGAACGGCTATACTTACATTAATAAAATTTGGAGGGTGAAAATAAAGTGTTGTAAAATTCTCTACGAATGGTAACAGGTGATGTAATAGTAATAGATGACGTCACAGTGCCACTCTGGCCAATAATTTTAAATAGGACCTTATGGCAAGTGATATCTTGTTTGAAAGGCATTGACATTGGCTACATAGCCATATTAATTTTGTTTGGGTTAAAAATAATTTTGACGGATAAATTAAATAAATACCAAAATTATTATTCCACATTTAAATATTGAAGATTTTTCAGTCCGCCTCTGGTTAGTTGTCTTGTTTTTAATTTAATAGTATTTGTTGCCTTGCAAATTTTTCTAAGTAGCTTAAATATTTAATTTTATTATTGTTTAACGAGACGTTTAAGAGTTTACATAGGCAAATTGGTACATACTCAAGCCGACAAAGTAGCAGCTATCTTAATAATTGGTGAATCTAGAAAGAATCTCCATGAAGCGGAACGTTTATTTAATGAGAGATACCCAGATCGCCCCATCTCGAGAACTTATTTGAGAGAGCTTCTTCACAAGTTTGAAGCAACAGGTAGTGTTCAAGGTGCCAAACGATCTGGTCGACCAACATTTAGTGATGATAAAAAAATTAATATAGTTGCTGAAATGGTAGTAAACTCTACTTCCTCTTCAACTAAAGTTGCGTCTATCTGTGAAGTAAGTAAAAGTACAGTACAGAGAGTGTTGGATAGAAATAAATATCATCCATACAAGTTAAAAATGGTGCACCACCTTTCGGATGACGACCCCGACAGAAGACTCGAATTCTGTGAATGTATGACAAATAAAATTAGTCAAAACCCACATTACACAAAAACAATTTGTTTTAGTGACGAAAATACTTTTTGCATCAATGGAAATGTAAGGTATTGGAGTGACACAAATCCTCACACCTTTCGTGAACAACATACCCAATTTACAGAGAAAGTCAATGTTTGGGCAGGTATTTTGGGAAACGACATAGTTGATCCTGTTTTCCTAAATTCAAATTTTAGCGTTGAAGTGTATCTGGATATGTTACAAAATGCAATTGAGCTTTTTATAATTCTTGAAATTCTGGAAGATAATCCAGATGAATTCGGCCATCTGAAAATAACATTTCAACAATATGGTGATACTGCACATTATTATGGTGCAGTAAGAAGTTACCTGGATGAAGAATATCGAGGTAGATGGATCGGCCGGCGAGGTCCTATATAATGGCCACCTCGGTGACCAGATCTGACACCATTAGATTTTTTTCTATGGGGGTACTTGAAATCCAAGGTTTATACTACGGCAGATATAATTGGCGTTTTGAAAGAAAGAACTATTGAAGAATGTAATGCAATTCAGCTGATACATTGGAACGAATAGGACAAGAGTTTACTAATAGGATCCCAAGTAGCAATTTAAATTCTATAAGGGTTGTATAAACAGCTACAAGATAGATCTTATAGGATACTTAAATTCTTATAACGGTCTACAAAACAATTATACGATCCTTATACAACTAAAAAGGGCCCATTTTTATACAACTGTTTGGTTGTATAACAGTTCTATTAAAAGTTTATACAACTCTTATATGACTGTTTAATACACATTTATACAACTCTTAATCGACTGTTTTATAATCATTTATACAGCTTCTATAAAATGATTGTATAGTGTGTCATGTAGTCACATCTATAAAATGGGATTGAAGCGGCACTATGAAGGTCTTACAAAATGGTTGTATAATGCAATATATTTTTTTATAATGCTGTTATTTCGAGCACAATGGAAACATTTTGTCCTATAGCAGTTTATACAAGCATTTCATTTTTTAGTGAAGAATATCAGAACCAAATTATATTTCAATTTGAACGTGCATCCTACATTTCATTTCTAGAAATGGAGACTTATCAAAACGACTAGGTCCTGGGCGGACATCGATAGTAAGATAATAATTTCATTTGGATGGTTTAATAGCACAAATTTCAATGCGCCGCAAATTTTACTGATAGATTATAGGTATATATTTGGCAAGAAAATGAAGCGCCTCAATTCTGGTTAAGTTTCAAGTAGATACTTGAGAAAAAAAATAAAATAGAAAATCCTAAAATACTTTTTATTTTATGATTTCAATAGTTTATCTTTTCATATGGTAATTCTTTCACAATATAATTCTCTAAATAATGATAATGTCACATTTTTCAATATAGTTTCATGTTTCCAACTCAATTGTTCATAATGGCGGCGATAGCGGTACAAGAATTGCTTATTTAAACATGGCGATTTATAATACAACAATTTTATCCCAAAGAAATGCCTTAAACAAGATTTTATTGTAAAATGGAACGGTATACAATAACTGTTTTATAACGACGATTATTTAGGCACTATACAACTAACCTGACAAGTAATAATCATATTGAGATTCGCGAAAAGTAGAGGTTGCCAAATCTCATAATATGGTTATAAGAATTTTTCCTATGACCACGTATGGAGACGTTATAAAGCACGTTTTTTTAATTTGGAAAGTAGCTCATATCACCACAGCATTGTTATTTGAAGGAAAATTTAATTCATGCACTAAAACTGCCATATGTCGCGGTGTTTTGTCATTATGACAGCGAAAAAAGTTTGCCCTAACTTTTCTAGACAAAACGGAACCTAACTTTTGGAGGCATTACAACCAGCATTGTAAACAAATTTTTGATGACATTATTTCAATTTTTCTGAAACTTCCGTTGCCAGAAAATGTCGCGGTTCATTGAATTGTCCGACCAAACTACACTTTTTTTTTTAGTTGAAGTAAACTTGACATTTATAATCCGAATTTTGTTGCCATTATATAGGCAATTCAACTCAGGAATGTCCGTAGCAGTTCGAGGCAGTTTTTTTTGGTAAATTGCCAGGCAGCAAAATTCTCATTGATGTCAAGTTTACTTCGACAAAAAAAAGCTCTCGTGTGATTATGAGTGAAAAAAGCACACGTATTGAAAAAAAAAACGCACGCTCGCATGATTTGATAGAAATAATTAGGTATATTGTGAAGGTATTACTCACTGTCAATATAACCGTTTCTCACATCACATTCATATTATATATCGGAATTTCTGGCTCTTTTCGGATTATACCAGAAACTTATTTCAATGTATCAATGTACTATAGTCAACTTTACTTACTTACTAAAAGGCGATTTAACACATTTGCATTTTGAATGCAAATTCGCCATGTGGGGAATGTCAAATCTCTTTTTCATTGAGTGAAACTGACTATTATAGCTGTGGCTAGAATGGCGGTTCACATAAAATAAATAGGTTAAAATTCTCTTTCACCTATAAAACTTTTCGGGCAACGTGACAACCATGCTTCAGAGTGTTTAAGAAGGCTGAACAGATATCTGCATCATGGTAACATTCGGTTATGATTCGGTTGTTCAACGTGGTTATGTGCGACTGGCGGCACTATACAACCTTTATAGAATCATTTGCTTCCTAACCTCAAAGTGGTGTATTTTGTTTAAAGCATTGTCTTGTCGGTCATATCAATTTGTGTAAATAATGTTTAAAATAGTCGAGACTATTGGGGAAGGTAACAAAGAACTCTCACTCTCTCACTCAATTCATATACTTTAACTGTATGTGTCACCCAACAAAATAAGATATTTCAATGCAAAGGTCACTTCAGTTGTAAAACGCAGATTTTGGAACGAATTTATTCTGTCATACACAGTTTTATCCTATAAGACATTTATAAAGGAGATAGGCTTATAGCAATTCAAAGTTCACGTATAAAAGTGTTTTATAATGCAACGCAATTGATTGCTATAAAATAAATATTATACAACATTATACAGCTTCAATAAGACAAGCTTAAGTAACTATATTATAATGTTGTATCTGTTAGTTATATAGT
Organism: Galerucella tenella; assembly: GCA_910591685.1. NCBI lineage: Eukaryota > Metazoa > Arthropoda > Insecta > Coleoptera > Chrysomelidae > Galerucella > Galerucella tenella. The sequence continues at coordinate 38,366 of CAJUYH010000561.1, forward strand.
ATATTATAGAACTCTTATACAATAGGTATAAAAGTCTTGTAAAATGATATCTTGATATTGTATAAGCTTGCTTATAAGGTATTATATCATTTTAAAAGAAATGATCGTATAAGGCGTTATAGCATATATTGTAAAAGTCACTATAGAATCATTTAATACAACAACTTTCTTTAAAAAACAAAATTATCGCAACAAAAGGCTTAATAAAAACAAAAGTCCTTGAAGCAACGCTATTCGACTGTTATACAACAATTCAGTCCTCTTAGAATTCCCTTTTGTAGTTGGGATGTATTACTGTCAGGAAGTAGACGGAGCCCATTTCGAACACTTGCTATAATAATCCATTGTTGATATTTGATTTATTAAATTTAAAAAAATAATTTCAATAATTTTGGTATTTATTCAATTTATCTGTCAAAATTAGTTTAAACCCAAACAAAATTACTATCGCTATGTAGCCAATGTCAATGCCTTTCAAACGAGAAATCACTTTATATTCACCCTCCAAATTTTATTGATGTAAGTGTAGCCGTTCAAAAGATACGAGGGGAGGAGGGGACTTTTGAATAGCCCTGTATATTTCTAGAAGAGTCGGCAAAAATGTCCGGAAATGTTCGACTTTTGATTTGTTCGTAGTGCAATCACAGGCGATTGAAAATTGGACGACTCATGCGCAATGTATAAAAATAGTTTACAGTACCTAATCTTTGATCTTTGAACTTAACCACACAAACCGGGTTAACTAGTCTACTGGATTTCTAGTTAAAAGGATTTTTTCAACAGAAAACATGATATCCTCCCCAGTTTCTTTGGTCTACTACTAATTGCTTTTGCAAATGGCCACACTACATATTTTCCTCCAGGCATCTGGTAAAAAAGAAAATTTTTATGTTTGCTTTACGAAAAAGCCAGATTCGAACGTTTCCGGACCACAATATCACAGTTTCTTATTAAATAGTTATTCTTCAGGTCCACACTGTTTTCACAGTTTTATTAAAGATAAAATTTTTGGAAGCGAAGCTCTCGTTTTCAACTCCGAGTTTGGAATTTATAGAAATGCACAGTCCAACAATTCCACAAGAGTCATTGTGCTGTCTTACTTACAATGAAGATAAAGGAATGGAAATTGAAAAATTGAATTTGGAGTACGCATCTGTCATGAGTGGTACGTATATTACAAATTTTTGCAAACTTTACAACATTTTTCTTATTAAAATAATCTTTGGTAACATGATTTAATCCCCTTAAAATTGTTACAAGATGAACTTAAATAAGTAATATAATCCCCCCCTCTCAAACCAGTACAATTTGACCATATTTACAATGTACAATGCCACGTCAAGAAGATGTCAATGAACTAATTATGTATAGTACATTCAATAGCCTTCTTGGTGTGCGTCATCGTTTGTTACGTATATCCGGGTTTTCGGTATGTCGTTTATTTTATTTGCTATCTTTACATAAAGCTAACCTTAAATTTGATAAATAAAATCATCAGGATCGTATTCAGCCAAATTCGAAAAGGCTATGAAATTAATAATTACCAGCTTTTTTTTCTAACTGAAAATACTTGAGAACTTTCAAAATGCTGATATTTTTTAGTGTATCTAGGCATATTTTTGTATTATTTAAATAAATATAACAATGAGATTAATATTCACTTTTCATAAATAATACGAATTGGCCGTAAACAACAATGTACAGATCTGCTTTTTTCCATTTCTTTCAACGTAATGTGTTAGAAGGACATTAACAATCGATGACGCACATCTAAATAGTATATTAAAGTATAAGTGGATATTGAGGTCTTTAAAACACGCGCGTGTTTTGAAGACCAGTTATTCACGAATACTTTACGCTATTTTTTTTATTGGTGCACTTTGAAATTATAAATACTGGTCTATAACTACTACAACAACAAGAAATGGAAATCATAGATGGAAATAAGAACTAAATGTCAAATGATAGAATTCGTGATGTATATGATGTATACCTTGCGTTGTCATGGAAATGAGAAAAACATAAACTAATTTGTATTTTGATGGAAGTTCAACCTTATTGAGTTTTCTGAATGTCAATAGTATTAATTTAAATACCATTTCCTTAGATTTGAAAAGTCGAAATATTAATATTTCAAGCAATAGGTACCAACGGCATTTTCCATTTTAATTTATAAATTTGACATTGTTAAATATTGTTCGAATAAAAGTTTTGACGTTACAAACTACTCCTGTCAGATCAATAATAAAAAAATTGTCATTTAGACATGATTTAGACCATAGATTTAGACTTCGTTTCTCGAGTGGTTGATGCTGCCACGGTAACTTTAAAACACGCGCGTGTGTTTTAAAGTTCGGTTTAAGCACGCTAAGCCGTGCTTTAAATAGGTAAAATGGTTCACCAATAAAAAAAAGTTTATTATATGAGCTTTCCTTCATTTATTCAAATATCATTCACCATGGGCGTAGAATTGAATTATTAACGAAAATTTCCATCTATATGGAGCGTACAATAAAATATTATTTAATGGAAAAATAAAAACTTCCTCCATCTATTTTTTCAAGGTATCAATTTATTTGTGTTTTCACATCTCCATGACCGATTAATCCCTTTTTTAATATATTTACAGGCGCGGTAACTGTTACCAATAATACTGAGATACCTCTGAATTTACATTTGCGTACTAGCTCATATTTTTTTATTATGGATGAAGATGAGCCCATGCGACGAATAGAGCACACTTTAGATTTCGAAGAAAATCTGAACATGATAATTTCTTTTAAGCCAATTGTGGAGGACAAAAGATACAAAATAGAGTATGGAAAATTGATAGTGGATATTTTTGACTATCCTACATCGGTAATTTATTTATTTATTTCCCGAAAAGTCATTTTTTTCAGTTACGAAATACTAAAACTTAATGTTTGAGGCAATTTGAAATTTTTATATGCTGTAGTTTGATGTTTAGAGTTAAGAGGTTGATTTAGCCCCGCTACTCACCAGCTAGGTCTGCTATTCCGTTTTGGGGTTAAACGGGAGAGGTATAGACAAGTTTTCAGCCTGCCTCAAATACCTACCCAAAAATTGATGCCCATCTCTTCTACTATTATAAATCTTATGCATTTTGTGTCATACAAATACTCCAATAGTTTACGAATAAAGGCACTGTAATTTTCAATAACATTGACCAGAATTAAGTAAAATATGATTTGAAAGTGTACCGGGTGGTCCAATAAGCCGATCTCTCGGCTATATATCAGAAACTATTCATGTTATAACTTTAGGAGAAAAAATTTCTTAGGAAAAGTGGACAAGAGAAATTGCTGGAAATTACTTTCAAGTTTATAAGTTAACCGCTAGGGGGCGTAACCTGTCAAGAAAAATTTGAAAACCAGTTTTTTGTGAAATATGCCCAATTATACCCAGTGTTCAATAAGTAGGTAATCTAAAAAAGGCTTAAATTTCGCACAAATTTATTCAAGTAATTTTTATTCTATTTTTCCAAATAAAGGGTGGGGGGAAGTGGGAAAGTGTTTGTGGATAAATACCTATAACTTTGGTTTGAATCAACCGATTTTAACGAAATTAGTGTCAATAGAAAGAGTGTAGATGAATTAATTACATCTACTATAAAACAAAGTAAGTATAGTATTGACTCACTCTGTATTATAACTTAAAATTGAATATGTAAAAGAAATATCATACATGAATTTTGATCATTAAAACTTAATGTCCAATTAGATGCTGCTTCAATCTCAGATTACTGCAATTGTTAAATCTGTTAGAAGAACAACCGCATATCATGTCAAAAATTTTGTGGGCAGACGAGGCTACGCTTAATAATGCGGGTGGTGTTAATCTGCATAATAAGCATTATTGGTCTGAAGAAAATCCGCACTGGGTAGAGGAAGTGCAGCTTCAAAGTAGATGGAGTCTAATATTTGGTGTGGTATAGTTGACGGAAAGATCGCAGGTTCATATTTCTTGGAACTTCAAATGGCGATACATATTTGGATTTTCTGGATAATTGGTTGTCTGTTTTATTGAAAGATATCTCCTTACAAACATGAGGTATGATATTACAGCATGACGGGTGACCTGAGCACTTTTCCAGCTGAGTTAGAGTTTATTTGAATGTAAGCTATCCAAATGGATGGATTGGAAAGGTAAGTATATTTTCAGGGCCAGCTAGATCTCCAGACTTAGCATGTCTGGGCTTTTATCTATGGGGACGATTGAAGGATTTAGCGTACCAAACTCGCCAGCCACGCGAGACGACATGCAACAGCGCATTAGAAACGCTATAAATAGTATATCAACAGCTGAAATTTAAGCAACAGATATGTCAAAGCGTGCTAGATTACATATTTGTGTGGAAAACGATGAAAAACAATTCGAACATTTAATTAGACATCAAATTTTAATGACCAAGATATCTGTATGATCTTTCTTTCCCATATTTTTTAATTTTAAGTTATAATACAGGGTGTCAATACTATACTCACTTATGTTTATGCGTTTTTATTTAAATCTCGAGTTCGACAAAAGCTATCAACATGCAGTTTGCGCCGTTTTGTTGAGAATTTAATCCAGTTCCATTATAATTCACAATAATTAGGTGTTTCCATCAAACATTTTTTGAGAAAACAGATTTTAATTTTTTTCATTCGAAAGTACCCTCTACCTATGACAATTAAAACTAAATTCCATTGTTTATAGTAGATGTAATTAATTCATCTATACTCTTTCTATTGACACTAATTTCGTTAAAATCGGTTGATTCAAACCAAAGTTATAGGTATTTATCCACAAACACTTTCCCCCACCCTTTATTTGGAAAAATAGAATAAGAAGTAATTGAACAAATTTGTGCCAAATTTGGACCTTTTTTCAGTTCACTTATTTAACACTGGGTATAATTGGGCATATTTCACAAAAAACTGGTTTTTAAAATTTTCTTTACAGGTTACGCCTCCTAGCGGTTAAGCTAGAAACTTGAAAGTAATTTCCAACAATCTCTCTTGTCCACTAAGGAATTTTTTTTCCTAAAGTTATAACATGAATAGTTTCCGATATATAGCTGAGAGATCGGCTTATTGGACCACCCGGTACAATCTGATGTAAATGCCTTGCTGTGGCTCCATCGTACCTAAGATGTTGTTTGGAGTGTTGAGGTGAATATTTTTCATTCTAGGAAGAAGTATCTTTAACAGGAGAGGTATGCTTCCCATCCCTCAAATTTCACCCAGAAGATGTGAATTTTGCTTGCATACCTGTAGGATCATGTGTTTGTCGTACCATAATTCTACAAAACGTCACATTTCTACCAGTGGAATATACATTAGAAGTGGATATGGATAGTTTTGTAATAGAAAAATTACCAGTACCAGATGAATTAACAGATGTAAGTATTTGACTGTAATATTTGAAAAGAGAAATAACTTAATTGTTTATAATTATCCTGAATGGTTGTCTGAGTAAGTATCAATCTCTTCCAATATTTTTAAGTGTATATTTGATTCATAAAACGTATCAGTGGCGGCCCTCCACTAGGTCATTAAAAAATGATTTAAAAAATTATTAGATGAATACCATTTGCATAAAATAGATTAAAAGCTTCAAAATGAATCCAAACTCAATTCTACATCAATTTATGTGGAATATAGTACTCGTATTAGGTAAAATGATTATATTTTTTTCAGCAAGAATCCAGTGTTTTCAGTCACGTGATAGATGAAACATCTAAAGCAGCTTCACTTATAAGGAAGTAAGCAAATATTTAGATAATATTCAAGTGAACTTACTCATAAGATTTTTCCGTTAAACTGGTCTAGTTGATAGGACTTTAATAAACATGTTTCTGAAATGGGAAATTTCTTCAATATTAAGGGGACCACTCACTAGGAGAGGAAGAATGCGCAGTTAAGTATCTGCATGTTGGCTGTAAAGTAAACGTGTACTTTTATATTTCCCACACACAGACACTTTTGCTTGTTGAGTGAGGATGTGTGACAAGCGTGACATGAAGTCGAAAAAAGATCTTATGTTAATGGCAGTGGCGTGTGTAGTTATTAAGGAAAAGTGTATTATCAAACGAAAACCTCGGTCAAAATGGGTGAAGACTTGGTTACAAAAACGGGCTACGTATTCTCATATTAATCTATTATATCAGCCGGCATTTGATGTACAACAGCATCATGCACATTTAACACTACAGTCTTCGTTTGTAAGCTAAGCACACTCTTACACTTTACTGGGGTGAAACTTGAAGACATTTTTCACAACACAGTTAACACTTATGGAACGTAAGCGACTCTGAGCAAAACAAATTATACAAATTTGGGCGAGACCAAGTTTCACCGTATATACCTGCAAAATTTCTAAGTAGTCATTAGGACAATCCCTAGTAGGACGCTATTGTAATGTTTCTTGGAAATTATCAAGTTGTTTCAACTACTCGAATTTAGATTCATATTACCTTTATATATCAGATCGGGTATAAAATTGAATGGTAAATGAATTCCTTAGATGAACGGTGACGGTGACTACCTGACTAGCATCTGTGACCTTTTCGCGTGCTGTCAGACAATAAGAAACAGACTATAGAGGAATTGCGACTGGATCCCTCAGATTGGCATAATTACTTGAGAATGAATCAAGACACGTAATTTGAATTATTATCTCTAGTAGATCCTTTAATACAAAAAGAAAACACTCGTATGCGGCAAGCTATAACGCCACATGAAAGACTCACTGCTACATTATGATTTTTGGCAATTGGTAGGAGCTAAGAAGATCTGAAATTTGTGTTGCGATCACTGTATTCTTTATTTTGTATTTGCCATAAACAGGGATAACTTCTGTAAAGTTCTAGAAATTCAGTTATGAAATCTTTCGACATTACTCTTAGATCATTCATTGTTTGGAAAAAGGTCCAATATAAAAATACTGAACCCGACACAGTACTGGTAAAAATATGAAACGTGCACAGATTTGTTGCACATACACTTTCGTTCTTCGTCGTTCTTCCCCGTACGATGAGCACTGCACACGCTAAAAATCAAAACTATCCTGATTCTGACCAAGCGGAATGCCCATTCCAAATTTCGAACGGCGGAAAGCCATACACACAACACTTTCACTGTACCCCGTAACACGTACATTCAAGCCTTCGCGCTTCCTTCCTAGTGAGTGGGCCCCTTTAGAGAATTATGAATTAAATTTACTATAAATATTTGTTGATATCATTCTGAAACACACTTTTTGAGTTAAAAGATGTAATATAATACAAAGAGTTCCTTCAACTATTCTCTTTATAATATCTTTCCAGCAAAAATTAAAGTTTTGGGTTTGAGTAGAGGAGTTTATTTTGTTTTTACTCCACAGATTTTTATTGTTTTATTGTTTTTTATGTAATATTATATTTCACATTTTGCATCTTTGACTTGCAAAAACTTTGTAAAATCAAATAAATCTATACCGGGTGTCCCAAGTTATCGTATACAGGCTCGCTTATCAGACAAGATAATCAATAAATAAAAAAACTGCATTGAATGGCATTAAAGTACCTTCCTAATGACTTATAAAATAATGTCTTACATTTGACAGCCCTGTGGAAGCTACCCCTCCCTTTTTATTCTCAAATGGCACCCCCTGTATATTGTCATTGAAAATTGCGTGTCGTTCTATTTGGAATACAAGAATAGCACATACTCGGTATTTTTCTTAATAAATAATAACGAAAGCATCAATATCTCATGAAGTATGAATTCCAAATAAAATACCTCTGTAGCAATTAAAAAAACGAACAAAAAATTACAGCAAGTATTCAAAATTATTTTCTGCAGAATCCTTGCAAACTGCAAAACGTGTTTAAAGTGTTGTTGTGCAAGCCCCGTCGAATCACAGCTGGTGTAACCACAGTATAAGAACGAACCAGTAGTATTTATAAATATTATAAATTTCATGCATAAATTGCCAGATCTTTTGATGACCTTGAACGGATCGCTTTACGATTCATTTTACCATAGGCGTAGGTGGCAAAAGTTTTAAAATGACTTGAACGTGTTAAATGTTTTTTCATAAATATTGTAGAACAGTACACTGATGAGTGAATAAAACAATAGTCTTATACCAAATATTTATTGGTTTTTCCATATTACAATTTTCATTTTGTTATGATTTTTAAAATTTTTATTGACAAATTTTAATGTGTAATATAGTCGTACCCTGAAGAAAGGTTTCATTAAATATTTTATTGGAAAATCAACACGATGTACAAACTCTGTTGTTTGACTAATATTTATGAGTGATTCAACAATATTATCTTCCGTAGCAACTTTCTCAAAAGTCATTTGGAATAATGTTTCTAATAATGAGATGTATTGTACAAAATTTTCATGCGGCATATTCAAGTTTCCAAAAGTATCCTTATTCGTATTTTCATAAGCTCTAAGGTAACAGTATAAAGACGAATCGTCTGAATTCTGATACGCTTGTGAATACGTCTCACATACGCTGCATGTATGAATTTCCGAACATGTTTCAATTAAATAACCACAAAAGTAGCGAACAAAATTCTTTTCCAATAAATCATTTGTCTGAAAGTCTTTAGGCATTGCAGTATTTGATGAAGGGAATATTGTTGGAATAGCCTTTTTTAAAAGAAGTTTTCTTTTATGAGGTTGCATAATCATGTCTGGTTAAAAATGAGCACTACATAAACGATGACTACTATTGTATAGAGTTTATAGTTTTGGCATCAAGTTAGGCCTATCGCATGCTTCGCGCTAAACTTTAGCTCTGAAACAAAAACAACAAATTAAATCAATGCATGAAACTAAGGCTCATAAATGTAATATGAAGATCAAATAATGAAGTATTATACTAACAGTTTCTCACCTTTCTGAATCCTTTGGAAAAAGGTATACTTAATTTTCCATCACAATTATAATATTTATTGTTAAATCCTCGAACTACACACAATACCCGTTTTCTTCTTTTTAATGGTATCCATTGCAAAAAAATGCTTATAAACTATAAAAATAATACCGAAAACCCGTAAAAATATAAGCTGTAATAAATCATTCCATTCGCAAATTCACCACTGGCAATTTAATTGGATCGCAGCACAGCACTGGCCGCCGGATGAGATACTATCCGAACGACGTTGTAGGTCACAGAGAGCTCGGAAGTGTAACGTCACGAGATAACATACTGGTTCGTTCCTATACTGTGGTGTTACGCTACGAGATGATTCACGAATGTGTTCTTTAAGATCCTCTAAATTATAAAATAGGATGTTAGAATGAGAATAAGATTGATTAAAAACTGAAAAGTGTCAGCCGAGTTTGATCACTGGTTACCCATGCGCGCGTCGCCTTGCGCGAATTATGAAACTGTGAAATTCGTGGTTATTTATTTATTTTTTTAATTTTAATAACAAAAAAATAAAGTATTTAATATATAAGCAAAACCTCTTAAGTCACATTTTTTCAACATATTTTTTTTAAATCATTTCTTTAAGGTAGATGCGTATTCTGGGTATAAATCATGTAAGTCAAAAGACATTCCTTTTACTTTAAATAAATAATAATTAATTAGGCGTTTTAAAAGCAAGTTCAGGGGATAGTATTCTGGAAAAGCATAAGCCACTTTGTAACAGCATTTTTAGTTGGCCAACTGCAAATGTTTAAGATAATCCGGATAAGAATGAGAATATTTTGACGCACCTTATTATAACATGACAAATTAATACATGTGAAATTTTAATAAGTTAATTTTGAAGTGTAACTTTCAATAAGCAATAAAAAAAATTGATTACTATGTTAAATTATGTTCCAGTTACCCTATTTCTTGCTAAAACAACATAAGTCATGATCAGTTTTTCAGGTTTCTTTCATTATTATTATTTATAAACTGTGTAGGTTATTCAATATTTTAATTTTTTGCAACTCAAATATGTACTAAATTTAGAGTAAAAATGTCCTTTGTTGGTGCATGAAATAGCTTTTATTGATTCCTAAAAAAACTCTAATTGTGTGATTTATGAGGTTTTTGAAATGGCTGATTCAATTTTATACTCATTTTTATTAATCTGCAATCATTACAGGACAAAACTGGTATTTTTACATGAAATAATATAAACACTATAATATATAGATATTTTATGTTTTATTTAGTTGAAGAACATGCACAAATAAAACAAAAACTATTCGTACAAAACAAATATTTAATTGGCAATATATTTTTATATTTTTTATATTTTTATTTAATAGTTAACAATTTTATTAAGTTTCCTCATCTTTGCCCTTTGAGAATCTGACTTTTCCGCAGATTTTCTTTTTAATATATTTTTTTCAGTTTCTTCGGTCTGGAGGTTTCTAAAATTCATTGTTGCAACATCTTTTCTGTTCACAGACTTGTTAGAAAAATATTTATTCTTCCAATACTTTATGGTATCATTCATTTTTTTAATTCTTAATAAAGACTTTTTCTTATGCTCCAAAAACCTTTGGTTTAAAGTTCCATACTTGACAGAAAGTTCTTCATACAGCGTTTTATAATCATGTGCTTCAGAATGTTCTTCAAAAGGTATGTTACTGGATTCTACCAAGGGAGGCATTGGAGTCGCATTTGAAGTACTCAGAACATTTATTGGTAAGCACAATGTAGGGACTGCGGTCTTTTTTAAAATTTTTCTCAATGGTTTTCCTGAAAATAAAAAAAGAAATAATTTTTTGTACAACTGTCATTAAAAGTGACACTTTTAATGATAGCAAACAATGTTAAAAACGATTGTTTACATAGCAGCGTGTTAAAAATACTTTTAACACTAGTGTTAAAAATATTTTTAGCACGCTGCTATGTAAACGTCTGCCATTCACAACAATCTTTTGATTATTTGAATACTAAAATGCATTTTGAATTTATTGTCATTGCAAATTCGCTCGTTTCATTATCAAAATAGGGAAGTTGTACAAAAAACATTGTATGGTATTTGTGTTAAAAGTGATTTTATTTTGTTCGTGAAATTGTTCTATTCGCTCCGCTCATTTCACAAACGTTTTCACTCACAAAATAAAACCTCACTTTTAACACTCATATCATAAATAACTATTTTTCCTTAAACATTCAAGAAATAACTTCTATGTGTTACAATATTTCAATAGATTCTGATAGTTTTCAATGTTATGAAAACAAAAATATAAACTTCTCAAATGCAAAACATATTTCTGTACTCCCGTACTAGAATAGATTTTTAGTTTCGTCATTCCTGAACTATTTTTCATAACGATACAAAAAAATTGACCAATAGAAACATATTGATTGTTATAATCTCCAAGCTGACCAATTAGTTATTTTTGTCTACACCGCCAGAAATTATACTGTTTCTTGGTCGTAAAGAAAATAGCGTCTGCAACTGTCATGTAATGGTTATTATTACATGATTGTTGCAGAATATGCTATTAGGACACAGTTAGGACATTACAGAAAGAATATAAAATAATTAAGAAACTTCTTTATGCTTATCTAAGAGTTCATTCTCTAAATCCCGTTCAAAGTCGGTCTCAGTAAAATGAACGGAGCACACTCTTTGATTTTCAGCGTTGAACGTTTTTGATTCGTGACACCTTTTTATCCATTCTTCTCGTATTGTAGATGACACAAAATCTTTATGTGATGGAAACCGGAAAAAACTCAAGTCTCCTCCAGTTTTTTTACAAGCTACAAAACTATTGTTACACCCTGCTACAGGGGAACGTATTCCAGGCATCTTGGAACTAAAAATCGAAATATTTAAAATCCAAATTTTCACATTGAAAAGCAGAGGTTTTTTCGGGTAGAAAAATGGATTTTTAAAATGTCTATTTTTTGAGAATGTGAGGTTAAAATTCGAAGAGAATTTATACCATTATATGAAAGTGTATGGGACTCAGTTTGTAAATTTATTGAAATAGAGCATTTTTTATTCCCTTTTATCAAAACATTTTTTCAAATTCTCTCTTATCTTATTATATTTTATGAAGAGATGGGGTTGCTGTGATTAGGCGTAAATGATTTGATGATGGTTTTTATACTTTTTGTCATAAGACGTCTCCCTCGAGATCAAAATTGACCTGTCCGATAGAAATAGGGAAGATTTTCTAAAACTCTATTTTTTTAACAGAAAAAACCTCTGTTCTCTTTTTAATGTGACACATTCTATTATAACAAGATTAATAATAAATAAAATGTATACCTACCTAGAAGTAATCTCTTGATTAGTAACAGGCTTTTTAGTCTCTGTAAACACACTAAACATGGACTAAATAACTCACTAATTACTAACTGAATAATACTAAATAATAATAATAATCAATCATCGCAAAAAATAAGAAAATAGACAACTTTATCAACAACAACAAGTATCTCTCTTTGTTTAATACACATAGAAAGAGAAGATAAACATATAATTGATGGAACACCATAATGTCGACAAAAGAACGTTGCTGTGACGTCACTGGTTACCCAAATGGCTAGCGTTGCTCTTATGGGATTAATCCATCCTATTCTCATTTAACATCCTTGGCTTGAACCTAACTCTTACGTTGTCAGCAGTGACTACTGTTTTAAAAGCCATCTGAAGTTTGGCCGCAGGAACTATAAATTTCAGCGGGAATTTAAAATATCAAATTGAGGGAAAATTTTATCTTTTTTAAAAATAAATTGACTTTACCAAAATTACACAAAATGCAGATGTTTATTAAAAAATATAAATCGTAACTGATAGTATTTCGCCAAATCTTGCGTCAACAAAAGTTTGCCAAATATCTTCTTACGTTCAGCTCTGATGCAAAATTACTATTCTAGGTTGAAGTATTTTATGATTTAGATGATCTTAAAGAACGCATTCGTGAAACATGTCGTAGCCTTACACCAGCTATGATTCAGACGGGGCCTGCACAACAACACTCTTAACACGTTTTGCAGCGTAATAGGATTCTGCAGGAAATAATTTTGTACACTTGCTGTAATTTTTTGTTCTTTTTGATTTGCATCGGAGGTATTTTAGTTGTAATTCATACTTCATGAAATATTGATGCTTTTGATATTATTAATTGAAAAAAAAAACAAGTATGTGCTATCGTTGTATTCCAAATAGAACGACACGCAATTTTCAATGACAATATACAGGGGGTATCATTTAAAAATTATAAAGTGAGGGGTGACTACCACAGGGCTGTCAAATGTAAAACATTGTCTTATAAGTCATACGAAAACTTGGAACACCCGGTATATCTATCAGCTAGAAATTATTATTATAGAACAAATTCTACATGAAAATTAACATATTTATAATGTCTTTAAGGATTGAACACAAACATTCCGAGGTTTTAAAATGTGAAAAAGTTATCGAAGATTCTACAAAAAGAAGAACATCCGATGGTGTTATCGATTATATGCGAAGGAAAAGTTTACAAAGTCAAGACATCATGTCATTGCCTCATTATTCAATAATAAATACAGATACTACTGTGGAAAAAGCGAAGGAAATTATTAAGGAATTCACCTTAATTAATACACAGAAAGACGTATTTGATATTTTTAATGAAAGAAAAGATAAGCCAATAGATAGTAATCGTTTCAGGTAATTTATTGAAGTACTTATTGTACTTATTAAGCATTAAATTATAAAAAAAACACTATTTCTCAATAGCCATTGGAACCAAATGCTGAAGCCTCTATACTATAAGTTCATTTATTTTCATAAAGTCAGTCAAAATGAAAAACTTTAAGTAATATTATTACAATTACAATTTCAAATTTAATTGCTTGAAGAAGTTTTTCTTACAATTTGTCGTTGAAATGTTTTTGTATACACTTTGTATACAATGCATAGCTGCAAGAAATAGTTTCAGTTTAAGGAACATTAAATATATTTTAACAAACAAATTTGACAACTTGGAAGACGTGAAAATGAAGATAACAAGCTGGGGTAACAGTCACAAAATCAAACTTCAAGAACTATTTTATTTTATTTGAGTGTTTAGTAGAGAGAAAAAGGTTGAAGTTAATAAATACAAAGGCGCGTTATACTTTAATTTCAATATTTTTTCTACTTCCGTCACTAAAACCGCATCTGAAACACAGGTGTAATTGAATAATAAAAAAGTCAATAACTGTCTGTCATCTTGTGAATATAATTAAAATAATATGATTATTTTTTTTATGCGAGCTTAGGAAAAGTATAATAAGCACCTACTGTCAAAAACACTTGCTCCGCTTCGATCCACCGCCTCAGAAAACTCGTGAGTGAAGTAACGTTTTTGGCACTTGGTACTTAATATACTAATATGAACAGTGTTTTAAACCAAACTTTATAAATATCAAAATTATTCGTTTTGGAGAAAATGACATCTTAGCAAGTATAGTGTTTATTGGGAATAAAGTGGGACGTTTCTGTCTGTATTAAGGGAAATTTTGGGGTCATTTTTATCATAATGTACTGTAAATTGTGAGGTGGAAACGATTTTCAATCGAAAAATACAGGATTTTTTTAATAAAGCAGGAACATTTTTTTCTCATGGTTTATTATTGCAAAGTTTTTTGTTCCCAAAGGTTGAACTTTAAACAATATTCAAATAAATGAATTCAAAGTAAGATAAAGTATTTTATCCACAATAAGCCCAGGAGGCTGATGTGGTGCCGGCGAAGGGACGGCTCCTTAAAAAAAAGATAAAGGATTACTTCCCTACCATCGTAATTTACTTTTGCTACATCAGAAATCAAAAGTTTTGTTCAATACAAGTAAAAATGTTGTAGACTTAACGAAGTACTAGCGATTGAACCATGGAAAGGATGTTTAAAACCATATGAACACGGATTGTTTAACATATATTTTTCACCACCTCCAAATATCCACATGAAATGCACTGCTGTTTGTAAGATAGAAGGTGGTGAAGAAGAACGTATTGAAATTACCGGTTTGTGTTCTAACATATCCTACGAATTTAATAAAAGCCAGATCCAAGTCGGGAATAAGGTAGAGTATTTTTTAACTTGATACCTATATTTTGATACTTTTTAAAACCACCCAAATAACTTTTTGTCGCATACAAGGTACCACTGAAACCCTGCTCAATAGGATCCAATCTTAATGTGGCATGGTACAATTCGCGAGGACCTCGGATGGTGGAAGAAGAAGGGAATATAAAATGAAAAATCATATAAAATTAAACAGTTTTTTTTTCATTTAAAAACAAACCTAAATTTCCACTTATCCGTCTTTGGAACATCAAGCAGAAATGAAAAAAAAAATTGTTTACTTTTGGTTTTACTGGGCTCCCTATTGATTGTTCTTGATTTATCTTAGATGCTATATCTGCTTCAATAGATAAAACTGTCAAAGCTGATATAGCCTTTCTTGATTCATAGTATTTCTTACTGGTATTGTTAACAAAATTCTAATGACAACATTTGAGTAAATTTCTTTCAAACCGCTCGCTATGTTATATTGGGGCAGATTTTTCACGGGTTAATTTGGGATCATATTTTGTAACTCTTCATACAACCTATGAGATTGGAAGTCACTTCTCTCAGTGCTTTCACATTCATGCAGGACTGTGTATAAATTTTGATAAATTTAAAGTATTTGCTCTTTTGGAATTTATTTTAACTTGTTTAAGTCATAGATAAAACCAAATCCGTTGGAAAAACTTTTCTTTCATTCTGTCTATGCTTTGAAGACACTATATTAGTATTCACATTCAAATTATGTGAAAGTTTTCGAGATATATGTCTTTAACGATCTCTCTATAAGGTTTATGTTGTCGGAGAAAAATATTTTGAAATTGCGAAAACAGGCAAACCTCTGAAGATTAAAAAAAATGAACTGAATTTTATAGACAGTGGTTACTCCAATAACCGAAACGCTTGGTCGAAACCGTTGTTAATGCTCCTGGATGGTATGAATAAAAACGAAGTACATGCTAATACTACAAATTTAAGGATATACTTCATAGTATCTGCTCCATCATGAAGCATCTGGTCGGTTCCGGTAGAATCTGCTTAACTTTGAAGTATTTACTACACTGCTTGTAGTATCTACTTTCAGCCCGTAGTATATGCTTCGACATGTGCAGCATCTCCTACTCCTACTGCTCGGGGAGCAGGTCATGACAAGTTTATTAGATTTTCTGTTCCATCGTTGTTGTTATACAAAATTGTCGAGACTACCCTCGAAACTACTCGAAATATTATTTGCTTTTTTCTTGGTTGTCAATTAAATTATTAAAAGTAATGAAGTGTGCTCGTGATTGTGTAAAATGTCTTCAGATGAAGAAATGCCCCAGCAAGAAGAGTCCCAAAATGAAGATATACAATTGGCATTTGTTATAATGCTGAAAGATTTCAAGATACTGCTGGATAAAAAATTACACCTGCCATCAAGTCTGCAAAAGATACAGCCCTTGAAGAGTTAACCAATATTTATGCACTGTATATTTTTCTTCTGCGTATTCCATCCATTTTCAAACAAAACTAACCGTAGAATTCTCAAGAAGCTGCTATTATACCAACTTCGCAAACGTTTAGCAAATATTACAATTTATTCTTGAAATCGAAGTACCTGTTATAAGAAGTCGCAACTTCAAATTGCAGTAAATACTTTAGTCATTTTCACGAGAGTGCTACTTAATATAGTAACTTCCGGAAAAATTAAAAGTATCTACTTTGAAATGAAGTTTCTTCTTAGTTTTGAAGTACCTACTTTATAGAAAATGCGAATACTTCTAGTATTAGCATGTACTTTGTTTTAATTCATACCACTCATTAGATGGTCCTTTCTGGAATACATCACTTTTTAGAGTGTAGTTAAAAATAAACATTCAAATTTTGAAATACCTTGCGTTTTTAGACTGGCTTTTTCATAAAACTATTAATTCCAATTCTTAACACTCACCTCCTGATCACCCCAAGAACCTCACAGATTACGATTTTCATTTGCTTCCATTTTCTCCTAAAATTGTAAAATAATCTTTCATCACCTTTGAGATAAGTTCGCTTAGTGTCCACATTCTATAAACAGTGATTCAACTAAATTATAATTTTAAATTTTTTTTATTAAAAAACCAGTTTGTTTATTAACCTCAAACTAAACAGCCTCAGCATATAAACACAAAAATCACATTCAAAATTGCCTAATTTAATGCTTGGAAGAAAATCCATGTTCTTTGTGTCCCTCGTGGTCTCCTTTCTTTCCATAGTCCGAGTGGTGGGAGTGGTGGTGTTCATGACCACCGTGTCCTTTGTATCCATGATGATCATCGTCGTGGTGACCGTGATGTTCGAATCCTTTCTTACCGTGATGTCCGCCATGATGTCCAGATTTATGAGAACCTCCCTTCTTGTGATGACCAGCTTTGGAACCGTGAAATCCATGATGATGTCCATGTTTCGAGTGATGTCCTCCTTTGTGGGCATCATCATAGAACTTGTGCTTCTTGTGATGTTCATCTTTGTGTTCTTTGACATGATAACCTTTTGTTTTTTGTCCTTTTTTGTGACCGTGCTTGTCGCCGAATTTTCCTCCTTTGTGGTGACCTCCATGAGCAAAATGAGACGAGTGATGACCACCTCCTTCATGGTGCGAATGATGGCTACCTCCTTTTTTACCATGATAGCCTGCTGAGTGGTGTTTGCCATGCTTACCATGGTGTCCTTTGTCGTGATGATGATCGGTGTGGTATCCTTTGTCGCCCTTGTCTCCATGACTTTCGTGATGATGTTCATGACCTTCGTGACCACCGCCGGATTCATGATGATGTCCATGATGAGAAGCTGCGACGGCTTGATCTAACGCATCTTCTTCATTCTTAAAGGCATGACCTTGCACTAGGGCGGCTAGGAATGCGATCCCTAGTAATACGAGCACTGTTTGTCTCATGATGCTGTTTGAATGCTTGATGCGAACTGCACTGATTTGATTGTCGCTTGAACTGGTATTTATATTGTTAATAGTCTTACTTCACGTATTGAAATTGTTTCGGTTCATTGGTTGGAAAGAGATAAAATTGCAATCTTCAACGATTTTAATTGAATTTACTTAGATTTGTGTAACCAAATTCATCTATCTTATGTAATTATATTCTGGTTTTGGTGAACAATTGTAATAACGCAGGCATGAATTAGCAAATTAATCGGCGAGTCGAATGTAAAGATTTTGTATAATAATTTTGCAACGAAATCTGTTATATTATGATTTGTATGTGTAGCCCATGATATGTGGGGACATTGAATATCATATTTGGGAAATTATTAACAAATGAAGTAAAGACCTAAAAGATCTATTGTGCCCCCTTACTTCTACTTAGTTTCTGATGAGAGTCTCAGAAACTAGTAGTTCCATTAGTCCTATTTCCCGGAGGAATTTTAGGATGTCTGCAGGCTTTAACTTAGGTAAATGTTCCTCTTCTATCCAGTAATCTCCCAGGTGCTGTGCTCTAGGATTCTGAAGTGCTGTGCTGTGCTGTGCAGTTGTTATGTGGATTAGGATGTCCGTTATTTACCAATTTGATTTTTGACTTGGCAGCGCCTCGAAAATTTTTAGTTCACGACCTAAAACAAATATCAGACCCATATAAGCCCTTGATATTCATAATAAACCGTGTCTCCAAGACGATACATTTTCCATTTAAATAACATGGGGTTTTGGCAATTTTTACAATTAATTTTTATGTCTCTATGAGAGTTTATAAATGGCAATGGCAAACAATTATTTTTGTAGAAAATTGAACGCTCTACAAAAGCTTTCTCTTAATATTTTTCGATATATTCACTTGCTTAAAAGTTATTCAAGGTTAAAGTTCAACTAAAAAGAACTTATCATATTCTTTTGTATTTTGACCAAAAAACTATCATTGTTTATATTTAAATTACAGATACAGATTTTCTTCTATTAGATAATACTACTTGGTCTAATTATCCAGATCATTTGAAAGGTTTAGAAATTATTAAGCATCTAAAAGTGGTCAATGATTCTGCAGAACGAGCTGTCAAACTAACTATGAATACTCTAGCTAAGCACGAAGATCAGAAACAGTATGTTCTTCAAATTGTGAGTGATTATAAAAAAAAATTTCCAAATGCCACCAAAGAATGTTTAACAAAATAAATTTTGTTCATCAATGTGTTGGAAAATTTGTCATATTTTTATTAATAAAATGTAATAATTTAAGTTTAATTTATATCGTCAGTAATATTGTTTGGTTATTGAGATATTTAACACTATTTGTAACTGTGATACAGTTGAAATCCGAAATTTTTTGCAATAAACAATAAATTTTAATATAAACAACGATAGTTTTTTTTAATTGTAAAAAGTGCCAGAACCCCATGTTATTTAAATGGAAAATGTATCGTCTTGGAGGCACGGCTTATTATGAATATCAAGGGCTTATATGGGTATCATATTTTTTTTAGGTCGTGAACTAAAAATTTTCAAGGCGCTGCAAAGTCAAAAATCAAATTGGTA
Source organism: Galerucella tenella (assembly GCA_910591685.1). Lineage (NCBI taxonomy): Eukaryota > Metazoa > Arthropoda > Insecta > Coleoptera > Chrysomelidae > Galerucella > Galerucella tenella. Next base: position 57,879 of record CAJUYH010000561.1, read on the forward strand.
AATAACGGACACCCTAATGTGGATGGAGGTTCCTTCTTCCATGTCACAAAATCTGCGTTCTTCTTCTTCCACTATTTTGAGCTTTTTCAGGTGCCCATTCAGGCGACAATGTCCCGTTAGGATCCCTGTTAAAACTCTTAGCGCAGTTTTACTTTGACTTATGCATTCATTTGATCTCAACAGGTTATAGTCACCCAGAAGAGTCTTTGATTGTATAAGCCCTACTAGATCTTTCCAGTGGTCAGATATTCTCTTTTTCTCGGCTGTGCCTATTTCTTCCAATATTACATTGGGGCTGATTCCGCAAAAGGTATTTCAGTCCCCCTCTTTGCTAGTTCATCTGCTATTTCATTTCCTTCTATTCCCGTGTGTCCTGGAATCCATAGTAAGGTGACTATATTGTTCTCGCCTAGTTCATTCAGTTTGTCTAGGCATTCCCACACCATTTTGGAAGTGATTACACAAGAGGTCAGTGCTTTAATGGCTGTTTGACTATCGGACATTATGATAATCCTTTGTCTTCTGTATCCTTTATCAATATTGAACTGGGCGCACTTTCTTATGGCGTGGATTTCCGCTTGAAAGATACTTGGGGTTTTTCCCAAGCTTTCAGAGTGTTTGGTTCCTTCCTTTCTTGCTGCTTAATTCCGTAACTAATTTCTTTGAAAAGTTAAACTTTTTCATCATACCGTCTTGTGGCATGTCCCAGGCTGTCTGATCTCTAAGAAGTGAGGAGGTGGTTTTTTGATGATTCCCTCTCTACTTGGTCTGTATCTTGTTCTTTCTGCAACGCTTTCCACCACTATAAGTACAGGGGTGAGGTTGAGAATCACTTCCATGGCTGCCGTTGGGCATGTTCTCATTTCTCCTGTAATGCATATACAGGCTAGTCCTTGAATTTTGGAGAGGTTTTCTCTCGTCGTCAATAGGCTATAGTTCTACTACTCCACGCAATGGCTCCATAAGTGATGAAGTATCGAAAATGACATTTTTCCGTAAAACTAATATTAAAAATGATTCTTCTCTTGGGCTCTCCACCCATTGACAAATGTAGTCATACTGCTTACTACCTATTTTTTCTTCTCTATTGTTACAGTTGTTTTGTGAAATACTTGAGCACTCTCTGAATCTCACGAATAAAGGATTTTATGATTTTAATTTCCATCTAAATTCAGACAACGTTGAAATTTTTGACAAGAACCAAATTAAATCGAGATGGCTGAACATTTTCCCCAATAATGGATATTTGGAGGCTGGAAAAACGGTAGAATTAAAAATAAGGTACTTCCCTGGCATTGCTGGACCTATTTACGAAGATATCGTAGTTGAAGTAAGTGTTTGTTTATTTGCAGTTAAGCATAGCATGTAACTTATAAACAAAATCAGACTCATAGGATCCTTTTATAGATCACCAGTTGACGTAGCCAATTCAACTGTCAATGACTTGGTAGAACACATTAATCAATCGTATAGTCGGTAGCACAATTGTACTCTATTCAGATTTCATTTACGCCCGACGTAAACAAAAGAGCGAGGAGACTTAAATTGGGCAAACTAAGTTATGCGGCATACAAACTAGCAAAATATTCAAATAAATGTAAATTAGGAATATATTCAAGCTAGGTTGGGTTAGGTTAGGTGTGTGTTGAGTGGGTCTATAAGGTCCTCTACTGCGACCCACAAGAGTCTATTGTGGCTCACCCTGCCAAACATCAGATACCTGATTCGAGCCGCGGCGGGGCAGGCACAAATAATATGCTCTGCTGTTCCATCATCTTCCAGATAAAGACGGCAAGTCAGATCTTCCGACTGTCTAAGTTTTAGCATATGATGATTCGGATGACAGTGGTTTTTTAAAAGGCCTGTTAGACAACGTAGGTCATGCCTGCTATAGTCTAACGTTTGCTTGAAGACATTCTTCGAAGGATGTATAAAAGCCTTGGAATGAACCAATCCTGGTAAATTATGCCAGATCTTCTTGCTGGTCAGGTATTTAGTGTTTGTTTAGCAAAGCTTATTGAGATGCCAATTGTGGGTTCTGGTCCGATAGAAACACGTGCAGCTCCCTCCCTTGCAAGAGAGTCTGCCTTCTCGTTTCCTTCCATGCCAGAATGGCCAGGGATCCAGACTAGCAATTCTTTATTGAGTTCTCCTATTGAGGAGAGTCTTTTTTGGCAGTCTAAAACCAATTTTGACGGTACACGGTGAGAGCTAAGTGCTTTCAAAGCCGCTTGGCTGTCCGAGAAATTTTTTATTGTTCTATGTATGAGATTGGCTTGCTCCACTCTCTCCACACACAAAACAATGGCGTAAATTTCCACCTGAAATACGGTTGCATAGGATCCTAGAGAGGTTGAAATTTTTGTCCTAGGTCTGCGCCCGTATACACCTGCACCAGTGCCTGAGGGTGTTGTTGAGACGTCTGTGCACCAACAGCTGTCTGCTCTTGTCTACTCTCCTTACGGAGGACCCATTTATCTCTATTTTGAATTAGGACGGTATAAAGCAGGTTGTAGTTTACTGTTGGAGGCATTATTATGTCAGAGAGAGAGAGATTCAAGCAAACAAAAAGAGTGAGAGCTTAGTCGTAAACGAAAATCGAATTCGACTCTGATAAAAATAACTCTGTTAACGATTGATGTACTACCCACCAACGCCAAACGTCTTCCGCCAGAGTTGTGGTAGACATATTGTTTTTATGAGGCGTAAATGGAATTTGAATAAAGTATAGTCACATGTGCTTCGAGCTCTCTCGCAATCAGTCTGTCTTAAGATAGAGTGACATGCGACTTTCTTGGACTTAGCTTTCTTAAAAGAGATAGGAGAAATATATTATTGCTCTTCCATTGTCTTGCTATACGCCACATTATGATGATAAAACAATATCCTGCGGCATCCTTGGCCAACGACGAGGTTCTGCGATTGGCAGCACTTCTGGACAGTCCACCATCTGCCACTGATAGTGACAACTAACTATATGAGATATTCAGTCTAAAAGCAGGTGGACTTATTAGATTCGGACTGAGGAAATTAATCTAGATAAAGAAGACCACAACAGATCTGAAGAGGCCGCAGTGCTAGCCAACTCAAAACATCTAATCTAGCATTCTTTGATCATTGTTTTAGATGGATTATTTGGATTCAGTACGAATACCGATGTCAGGATACGCTGTGTTTTCCCAAGTGGCATTAAGTCTATTTAGACCGGAAATGAATAGATTTTCCAGAGAAATAAATTACGCTGGAATCAGCTCAATTACGGATGACTATTTAAATGGTCTTTTATACAGAAAAAAAGTATGTAATGTATTCGAATCTAGTGGAGAAGAAAAAAAAGAAGAATTATATTATTTGGAGAAAGATGATTGGGTGATCGTTCACTATGATGTAAGTCCTTCTATTTCTATACATAACAACAAATAATGATAAACACTAAGATTTTTTTTCGAATAAGTGTCATTTAATTTGATTTTACATTTCTTTGAAAAACTAACATTATACTGACATGGGTACCAACTAAAGTTGGAACTGAAAAATATGAATTATAAATCCACCAGATGATGACTATGTGGACGTTATAATGCTGCAAGATCTCACCAAAGTCTATAAGCTCACGGAAAGTCTGGAGCAGAGAATGAATGATCATAGTTAGCTTTAGCATTATACTACGATATAGAGTGACCTGACCAGAACACAAACAGTAGCTCTCTCCATACAATGAAGCTTCTTAATAATACAACCAGTAAAACATAATGACTGGCTCCGTGTATAAAAGATGAGATTATTGGCATAATTTGTCAGTTGGACCAACAACTTACATAAGTCTAACTGACTTCGTACAAGCTATATCTATATAGTTGATATTTAAATTTATTTTAGGACTATATGCCTACAATAACTGAAATAGATCTTGCAATCGAACGAATGATTTTAAATGACCATCTACGAAAAAATTACCAAATTCTTCGATATCATAGTGTTACACACAAACAAAAGATAATTCCAGATTTCACGGTACCGTTTTATATACTAGATTTTGGTTATGTTATAGTGGAAAGACCAGTGTGCTTCACAGTACTTATTTTCAATTATGGTAAGTATAATTGATCTGATGCAGAATTCTAACTTTCCTTTTTTTCTTGTAAATAGGAAGTGTAGGTCTGGAGCAGACGAAAAAAACGACTATAGTGTATTTTTATCATATTGATAGCTGGGTGATTCTAAAAGTTAAACAGAATTGTAAGCGCTTCTTCATGTAAATAAGTGTTCAGTTAGCATATTTCGCTAGTTTCTTCTTGTACAGTGAACCGCAGGTAGCGAGGACAATAGAACCCTAATACCATTACCATTCAAATATATTTAGAAGTGATAAATTTGCCGTGACAGTGCAGTGTAGTTTGGTGAGAATAAGATTTTAGATTATTCAATTTAATTAATTAATTAGTAAGTTCTACATATAATAATGATTTGAAGCCCTTAAAAGGGGGCTGATTTGTTAAAAACTTGCAGATGATGTACCTAATCAAAATTCCTATTGATCAGAATCTGACATTAATTATTATAGACTCAACAGTTCCATCCCTGATTTTGTCCAGTTGCTACATCTTCTGCTTTTCTGTATGCGTATGACTCACAGCTTCTTTCCAGTTCTCTGCAGACACTTTTGACAAAGAGTTTTGTAGTAATTGATGTAGTTCTTCCAATTTATAAGTTTTATCGTTTCGTGCTACATCACCATTTATTTGCGCCCATATTAACCTCAATAGCATTGAGTTCGCATTGGTAGGTGGTAGCACAGTTATTCTACGTTCTAACGCCATTTCGTCAATAACATATTTTTAGAATTTTGATTTGTGCAGTCTTACAATTCGTAATAATAATTCTTGTTTTACGGAATGCTCATCGTATATGATGTTGTGGTTATCCAACCAAACGATTATCTCAGCTTTCTTCCAAACAGTTGTTGGCAATTTTTCTACAAGTCTTGGATAACAGCTTGCATTATGCAGAACAATTACAGAATGTTCTGGAATTAAATCCAACATATGTATAAAATACTCTTTAAAAACATCGGCGGTCATTTCTTTGTGGTTATCTTCAGTTGATTTGGACACAAAACTTAATATTCCACCATGGATAAAGCCGTTTTCATTTCCAATATGGGTTATAATAAGTCTACGTCCTTTTCCGATGGGAATATTATTTAACCCGGTTGATTCACCTTCGATGAACGCTTGGCAAGAGCTTTCCACAGTCGTATCTACCCATACTTTTGATACAGTATGTCCTTCGTTTAGCC
>CAJUYH010000561.1:63277-104488 GCA_910591685.1 Galerucella tenella
ATTATTTTCTTAGTTAACCTATTTTAGTTCCATTCTTACCATATGACCATACTAGCTAAGTTGTCTCTTTTTTATTTTACCAGTTATCAGTTCCTGTTAAGTTGTCTCTCTGATGACGTCATTTCTAATCCTATCCCATTTAGTTTTCCCTGCAATTTTTCTTAGATGTTTCATTTCTATGGCGTTTATTCTAGTTTCGTCCTTTTTCGCACAGTCCAATTTTCACTTGCATATAATATTGTAGGAACTGTTATCATATTAATTATTTTCATTTTCACTTCCAAGTCTATATCTTTATGTCCAAGAATCGTTTTATTTAGAGAGTGGTATATTTTTATTGATTTATTTGCTCTGTTTGTTATTCCTGCATCTATTTTTCCATCTTCTGTTACTTTACTTCCCTAATATTCAAATGTTGTTACTCTTTCTAGCGTCTGGTTTTTGCATTTAATCTCGCTATTATTTTGATTACCTAGTTGTTTTTCATTTATTACCATCACTTTTGTTTTATTTATGCTCACCTCCATCTGCATGTTCTCTATTTCTTTAGTCCAAATATTCACTAGTTTTTGCATTTTGTTAATTTGTATTCGCTACTAAGACCACATCATCTGCATAGAGTAGACTACTTATTTTTATCGGTTCTAAATTTCAGTATAGGATTCAGCTGCTGATATTTTTCTTTAGTTCGTTTCACAATCTTATCCATGATTATTATAAACAGTAATGGGATTAAACTGTCTCCTTGTTTTATTCCCTTTTACATTTTGAATTCTTCTGACCTTCGCCCTGCAATTTGTACCTTGGCTTTAACTGACTCGTTTACACTTTTAATTATATTTATTAGGTTGGGTGGAGCTTCCAATTTCTTCAGGATTCTCCATACTTCCCTTCTATCTACTGTATCAAAGGCTGCTTTCAGATCTATAAATGTAACGTACAATTCTTCCCCCTCCTCTATTTTTCTTTCGATTATATTCCTCAGTATATAAATATTATCATTTGTTTGTCTTCCAGGTCTAAAAGCTCCCTGTTCTTCTCCTAGTTTTGGTTCTACATATTCTCTTAATCTTTTTTATATTATTTTTGTGTATACTTCACCTGAAATCGTGATATCAATATGATAAAAATATATTATAGACAATATATACTATATTTCCATTTTTATATTGATTTGTAGTAACACTGATATTAATTTAGTGTAAAAATGGTTCTAAAGTAAATTTACCATTTACCAAACTTTGTGTTAGTGCTAGAAGCTGTAACCAAAATTAATTTGGGATTCTGTAATCTTGAGTTTTCGTTTTAGGTCCAGAACCAACTATGGTTAGAAAATTAAAATCAAATACATATTCTTTGCAAGTAAACCAGCTGCATGTCGAATACAACAGCAACGAAATACAAGTCGGTGAAATAGCCGAATTATATGTCATTCTAAAACCAACTCTGCAAGGTCAAAGTTATTACGACAAATGTATCAAAGATTTTTTATTTCTGGCTGTTAATCATGGAGCAACCATTCCGATAATCATAACAGCTACCATTACAATACCTAAATTCAAATTTCTCTGTAAATGCCTAGACTTTGGAATGGTCAAAGTGGGAAATGCTTATAAGAAGTCAATCATTATAGAAAATTAGTAAGCATCAGTTCACTAAAAGTGTAGACTATGTAGACTTGAACATTTTTTCTTTTTTTTTTAACTTTTATCAGACCCAGTGGTGTGAAATGTGCAATCCTCTCATACACCAACAGACCCATATCACTTGATGAGGCTTTTTTCACTGTAATCTTATCAGATCTATTTAGGTCCTCTATTATTCAGCACCAACTCTTTCTGTAAAGCCGATCAGCCTTGCAACTGAACATTACTTGTTAAAGACGAGGTTTAGTAGAAGAAACTCCATTTTTCGGGGGGAAAAAGTTTTATAATGGTACACTCCGCGTCATATAAAACTGGTACACCTTTATTTTCCCTATATAAACCAAACTTAACCAATCAAAATGACAAACAGTCACATGTGTCAAATTTGTCAATGCGTATTATTCACGATGCCAGCCCATTTAAGTGAATTTGATAAAATACGAATTATTTCCAAAATGGAGGATGGAGGTCCATTAGACGACTTGCACAAGAGTTAAATAGAAGTAGAACCACGATTCAAAACATTAAAAAAAGGTGGGATAACGATCAAACTGTTAGCGGAAAAAGAGGAAATAGAAGACCATTTATAACTACAGCGGAGCAAGACGAAGCATTAACTGATTGCTTAATGCAAAAGTTGCAATAAACTTTAATGACTCAATAACAACCGCATTAAGAAAAATTGGAAAAACTTATTTAAAGAATATAAGTACACGCATATTTCATATTTTGCTTGGATATTAATTTATAATAGTAAATATGATATCAAAAATTACTAATAATAGGAATTAAACCAGTTTCCATTGGAAATTACTCCCAAATTTTAAAATAAAATTCAAATTTCAATGCACTTTCCGACCACAACCCGAGGATTTCCGAACGCTACCGGGGATACGTGTGATGTCATATCTCTTGTGTTTACTTATGTCAATATGGCCGGTATCGCATTAGGTTATGTGTAGTTGTGTGTTCATATTGTATTTTAATCAACTATTAATTGCTTCATCGACGTAAAAATATTATTTATATGTTTGTTTGAGACCATAACGTGTTTATGTGTGCTTTTTTTTATTTCTAAAGGTCAACGTAAAGTGGAAAGTGGACATAAATATTCGATATTTCTGAGGATATTTTAAAACTTTTGGAAGAATATATATGTTATTTACTAGTTCAGTGTTCAGTGACGATTCTTTCATATTTTGTGAGTAAAGATATGGCTAGCGAAGGTTTTGAAAAAGCACAAACTGATAACTTGCCCAAAGTAGACTCATTTATGCTGCTTGAATTTATGAGGTCAAACAGCTGTTTTAATGCAGAGGAAATAAGAGGAGTTAAATCATTATCGTAAGTACGATTTAAACTATGTTTTATTTATATAATATATACCAACCATATTTCGATGTGTGGTCGTAAGAAAATGATGTTTTCATGGTTGATTCCTAGACATATAGGTACATAACCTCAAACTATTTAAGAATAAAAATTACCAGCATAGAAGTAGGTACTTACATTAAAATCGTCTTCACAAACAAAAGTAATGCCCTTCTCTTGAGTGTATTTTTGCTTGCGCCACCAGGTAAAGTAACAAATATTTTGTCTGGAGTTTCAAGAGACGTTGATTTACACACTGGAACAATGCAATACTTGGGATACAAAGTTTTTTTTCGGCTTTATCCATTTTTAAAGCTTTCAGAAACAAATTAGGTCACAAGAACTCAGAGCGCGATACACGAATAAGAACGTAAACAAATGACGTCACACACTGGAGCAGCCATCTTTATGACGTAAAGCGCGTTTTGAAGGACTTTCAAATTTCATGATTTTTAAAGTCGTTTTAAAAGTAAAGTTTATATTTTTTTGAAAAAATAGGCATGCAAGATGTTAGGAGACCTGATAAAGCGTCAATTCCCACCAATAGCAAAATTTATGCTTGTAGCCTATTGTGCAGCCGCCCGGAAATACAGCATTGCCACTTTTTAAAAGATCAATTTACGCAACTGGTGCGACGACCCAGCACTGTAGTGGAACGCGTTTGATGCGATAATTACAGTCAAGCAAGGTCGGACAGGGTTAGTACTTGGATGGGTGACCAAGCCATCGTATAGGGCCCGTACAGCCTGCAGCGGACTAGCATATCATAGTTCGCAGGCATTATACCAATGAGCACGAGGTATAATGTAGATATGCTGTCTTTCGGTGGAGACGTAAAACCGAGGTCCCAAGTCCATGGATATTGGGCTTGTTAAAGAACGCTACCACTGGTTGGAACACTAGTGGGTTCGCCAAAATTTCTGGTTAGGGGTAGAATGCTCCCAGCGTCGGTGATTAGCCTCAGTCGCAGAAATAGACCGACCACAGTATAGGAACGAACCAGTAGTATTACTATTTTTACTTCATTCATACATTGCTAGATCTTTTGATGACCTTGAACGGATCGCTCCACGATTCATTTTACTTTTCCATAGGCGTAGGTAGCATACGTTTTAAAATGACTTGAGCCTGTTAAGAGTGAATGAAACAATAGTCTTATACAAACTATTTATTGGTTTACACACACACCACTCGTTTTCTTTTTTTTAATGCAAAAAATGCTTATAAACTATAAAAATAATGATGTTTGTTTGTCCTAAAAGCCGCAAAAATATGAGCCCTGTATAATAAATAATGTTATTCGCAAATTCACCTCTTGAACTCTAGTTCGCAGCACAGCACTGACCGCCGGATGAGATACTCATCCGAACGACGTTGTAGGTCACAGAGAACTCGGGAGTGTGACGTCACAAGATAACATACTGATTCGTTCATATACTGTGGACCCACGTTAAATAACAGAATGAAAAAAAAAATTACACAACTACAAAAACACTATTTTTGATTATAATAGTTGTACCAGTTTTATATGACGCACGGTGTACGTCCACAGACCACACCGATTCCGAATCAGAGTCAGATTAAGAAAATTTTAACCCGAAATAGACAAATAGTTCAAGAGGAATGGCTACAGAGACATCCTCAGTTCCTACCTTTATCTATCTAACAATCCTTTTTTTCCCAATGTTTCATTCGTTAAAAAAACTCACAAGCCTTAATATGGTGAATTTCACTTTATCTTTTTTGTTTTTCAAATAATTACTTTTATTTCTTTTTAAAGTAAGACACATTTGTTGTAGTGGATGGTTGTCATGTATCTGGTCCACAGAAATTCATAGTTTAAACAATGGAAAAAGTGCATACTACATAATTCCTCAAAGTGGCGAATTGATAGCAAATGATAAGGGTCTGATGCATATCTACTTTATACCAGAGAAGAATGGATATTATCCATGTGAAGTTTTGGTACACGTCGAAGGAAATCCTACCGATGTAGTTTTGAATCTTCGTGGACATGGGGCTCTATCTAAATTAGCATTTAAAGAAAAAGTTGTGGAATTCAAGTCCAACACACCTTACACTGACCGAAATGAACAAACTCTTCTACTTCAGAATGTTTCTACATTTCCAATAGAGTTTTGTTTTTCAGATTTTGATGAGTAAGTTAATAAACTATTCATGTTCTCTAAACACATTCGCTGCCAGGGGCACATAGTGACGATTGACCGTGTGCCACCTATTTACAATCACAATGTGCCCTTCAACGCCTCTCAGGCGGTCAACGTCATATTTTTGTTTGTTTATTAGGTTATGGAATTATTTTTGTTGTAAATATATTAAAAAAGTGAAAAATAAACATGGTTTAGTATGAATGAATATTATAAAAAGCAAATATACATGAAAACTTCACATATTGTAATAAAAATCATCTAAGTACTAGTTTGATCAAGTTATTTTGACAGTATTCTCTGACCGGCTTTTACTTCTTGCATTTTTTCCATCCATAATATTTTCGCGAATATTCTACTGTATCTGAAACTAGAATAGTATCTCAGCTCATTGAAAGCAACCATAGTATTCTTTACATACAAATCCTTACTATGGCATATAATTCATTTTGCAGGGGTTATGATGAAGAAAAAATGTTAATGGACCTGTTTATGGATTATCACAACATTAAGGTTTTATTAATACCAGAGAGACAACCAGGAAGTTCTTTGCTAGATGTTTTCAAATCAACGTATAAGTTTCTACTCGGCGAATTAAAAAGATTAATATCGACAGAAGATAAAGAATCCCTGGATAAATTATCAAAAGACGAGATAATAAAATTAATAAAAGGTAAGGTGAGGCATATTGATATGAAGTTTTGCCTATGAACAAAGTTCATCTACCGAGTATGTAAAAATGTATACTTTACCCCGTTTTCTACTATTTTTTGTTTGTTTGAAATTGGGCTTCGAACTCTCTGATCATTAGCCTATCAAACAACGTCATAAAGCTGTTAGTTATTCGTGTATATCCTAAGCGTCGGCTGGAAATCGCCACTTGTTCCCGCCTTTTTACATTAGTTAGTATAGTTTGGCAAGTTTATCTGAAGCTAAGGGCCATCGGTAACGCCACTGGATAAATCAATATCAGTCAATTGAGGAAGTGAGGGGGAAAACACACGCTTGCCAATAAGAAATCAGCTGGTCAGAGCTTGAAGAAGTCCATGATAATTTTGGAAAAGTGCTCATCTTTTGATATTCATAAATTGAAAAAATGATGTTGATAGGAAAAATTCCAAGGAAACAATTACATTAAAGAATTAACGTTTAATCATATTGTTAATATTGTGAATAATAAAAAGTCGCTTTTCTAATTATTATCACTACATATTTAGCACTTCAGCTGTTTCATAGTTAAACGTGGCAATATCGAATGTATAGGTTCCATTTATTTACATTTTGATAGGCATATCGCTTCTAGGCCAGCTTTGTTGCTACAGTATGTTGACTTATTTTATTTATCTCTTCACGTCCTGGTATCGTATTTGAACATTCTCTTCGACCTCTTCACCACTCGCTTCACTAGCTGCCTGATCAGCTAATTATTTTCCTTTTTTTCCACAATGACTGGGAGTCCATATAAAATTAATATATTCACCTTAATTTTGCAGTTTTGTCACTAGGGTTAGGATGTTTTGTGTGAGAAGATCAAAGGAAAAGGTATTCTGAAGGACATTAAGAGAGTCTGAGCAAATTTATTATTTATTACATTATTTGCAACAATAAATTCGTTAAATTATATGCGCTGTATCAAAATTACGAACCATTTATTTGATTTAAAAATGAATTGTTTGTCACCAATAGCAGCGTTAATATTTATCGTATGCAGATTTGTCTCCATTTAATAATAACCAGAAAACATTTCATTCATTGTGTTTTAATTCATAGAACATGTTAAACCACTGAATATACCTATAGAAGACAATACTACTGACATGCAACACGTTGCTAGCGAAGAAATAGAAGGACTAGGTGTGATAAATACCACAATAGCAAGCGATTTTCCAGACACAAGAAACGGGGTTGTACTGATATTCCACGGATCTCCTACAACAGGTAAGTATGTTAAAAATTATGTTTTTCAAACATACAAAAATTAACTACATTACATAGAGAATAAATATGTGACGTTATTTTAAAAATTTTCTTTAGTAATGACGTCTGAATCACCCTTATTGTTTCTTATAAATTATATGTTAATATTAAGATATTCCATCTGTATCAGTCACTAAACCCACCACCACTGCATATCTTCATTCAGGGAAACGCAAGATCTGTTAGTTACAGATTATTACAGGGACCTCCTCCGATAAGTCAAGGACACGGTAATGCCTACAGAAAGCTATAAGAAGAAAAAAAGGCAGATCCGATATGCATCAGATTGTCCCACAATATAGTTTTAAAAACAAAAATACAGATTACATTTAGGAGAGAAAGGACTGGGAAGCAGGGCCTCCTATAACAGCGAATATCAACTGGTACACTGATGGCCCTAAAAAAAACAGACTCTGGAGTAGGAATTGGAATATATGGGGTACAAGAGAAGATCACGATCTCTCTAAGCCTTGGAAACATGCTACTGTCTTTCAGGCAGAGGCTGTGCAATGCTGTGCAGAAGAGTGGATGAGATGGGAGGTGGATAGCAAAAGAATCGTCATCTACTCCGACAACCAAGCAGCACTAAAGGCGATACGCTCATATCGGATAACATCAAATCTAGTGTGGGAGTGTCGCTAGGCCCTCAACATAATAGCAAAGTCTATATATTCCAATATAGTCGAGCGGATAAAGCAAAAAAGTTCGGAATTTTTTCCCTAAAGACGGATCGGAATGCGGTTTTTTGCATTCGCTTTGGAAAATTATTTGTAAAAAATGTACCTACTTTGTTCCCATTACAAATCGGGAATTGCATAGCTGCAGTCAAAAATGCATGCCAAAAATGCATAAATGTAAAAACTCTGTAAATAAGAATCAGAATTGGCTCAAATCGGGTACCCGGGGGCTTTTGAGGTCGCTGATCACGATTATGATGTTGAAAGTGACCTCCCGGACACCAGGGGGTCAGGAACGCCGATGAACCTCGTCTACGTGGGACTCTCCAAGAAATCACGAGGGGAACGAAAAAAACACCGCGCCCAGGGGTTTTTCGGGTGGCTGAATTTAAATATGGCATCGGCGAACACTCCCCGGACACCTGGTGCCCCCGAACCTCGACCTGGACATCACCCCCGAGTACTTTCTTGACAATATCGACAAAAACAGTCCGGAAATTATTGGAGGCGTGTTTTTTGAGGCGCGAAATCACGATTTCACGTCGAAAACGACATTCCCATCACCTGGTGCACCGCAACCTGCGCTTGAATATCGTCTAAGAGGGTTTTCCAAACCCCCCTCCAATAATTTTTGGGTTGTTTCTGGCGATATTGTCAGGAACATTCTCGGAGAAGACGTTCGAGGCCAGGGTACAGCGCACCAGGTGTTTAGAGGGACGTTTCCCACGCAAAATTCTGATTAAGCGGCCCCAAAAACCCCTTATAACGATTTTCGGTCCACCTTTTTCGATTTTGTTTGGAAAACCCTCGGAGACGATGTTCAAGCGCAGGTAACGGTGCACCAGGTGGTGGGAATGTCTTTTCGACGTGAAATCGTGATTTCGCGCCTCAAAAAACACGCCTTCAATAATTTCCGGGCTGTTTTTGTCGATATTGTCAAGAAAGTTCTCGGGGATGATGTCCAGGTCGAGTTTCGGGGGCACCAGGTGTCCGGGGGGTGTTCGCGGATGCCATATTTGAATTCAGCCACCCGAAAAACTCCCGGGCGCGGAGTTTTTCTCGTTCCCCTCGTGATTTCTTGGAGAGTCCCACGGAGACGAGGTTCATCAGCGTTCCTGAGCCCCAGGTGTCCGGGGGGTCAATTTCAACATTATATTCGTGATCAGCGACCTCGAAAACCCCCGGGTACCCGATTTGAGCCAGTTCTGACTCTTATTTACAGAGTTTTTACATTTATGCATTTTTGGCATGCATTTTTGACTGCAGCGATGCAATTCCCGATTTGTAATGGGAACTAAGTAGGTACATTTTTTACAAATAATAATCCGAAGCGAATGCAAAAAACCGCATTCCGATCCGTCTTTAGGGAAAAAATTCCGAACTTTGAGCCATTTTTATGCTTTATCCACTCGACTAATAAGTCCGGCTACTCTCTCGACGACACGAGAATCCCCCTCCTGCCGACACCCACCGTCTCAACGGCAAAACCCACATCTGATGTGGGATTTATTGATTTTTCAGTTCTGTTTGACTTACACGGTGGTGTAGCAGAGCGTTGTATCGGGTGTGCCCAAGAAAGTGATCTTGAATTTTAATTTGTGCGAACGTTATCTGCTGTGTTTTTGATTGTGTGCGATGCCTTCTTATGGAAATTATTGTTGCGTGTATTCGTATGGAAACAATACTGCAATTCATCAACAATTATCATTTGTTCGTCTTCCTAAGGATCCTCAGATATTGTGACAAGAAGGAGGGCTCCAATTGTGTAGAGGACGCCAATGAAATTCTACAGACAATAACGCCAGATTTATTGAAAAAGGGAGGATCATTGTTTACGACGGCCAAGAAAAAAAATGGTCAGCCAATATTGAACATAAAAAGGAAAGACTTTCAGGATTTGTCCACAGAAGAAGGAAATGCCCTGGTTTATGTGGGCGGATATTTTTCGCAAAAGTGTTTTCTTAAACACAAATGCGATATTTGCCTAAACTTTTGCAATAAGGAAGGTTGTGACCAATCCACATCATTCTGCGAAAAAAAAGTCTATGAAGGTAGTACGCAGGGACGGTTTGGAGGATTGACAGTTCCTCCAAAAACTTTCAGTGAATATGTGATTTCTTTACAAAATATATTCACTGAAAATTTCAATGATTCATTAGTGCAGGATGATGTAGGAATAGGAATGAACTTGAAGACCAAGTTGTCTACTTTCGCATTTTCGCATTCTTGCCCAAACTTCCCATGGGAATACCTGCTGTCCTTATATACAAGGGTGCGAATCTATTATACACTGAAATTTGCAAATTCCTCACTAAAAGGACCTTTAGAAAGAATTAAGAACATCCTAAATTGAAAATCTTGAAAAATTTATAACTATTCAAGTATTTATTGATTTTTAAGAATGTACATAATACTTATTTGCTTGTTATCATTTCATTATTTTTATTTATTTATTCAATACAAGGCTACAGAGTACACTCCAAATGGACTTGACCTGAATAATTGTTCATTTGTATTCGTTTTGTCCCAAGTAGATGTTAAACTGTGTTACTTCTTTTATAATGATTATATCAACACAAATGTTCATTCGCTGATCATTCTGTATTAGTTATTAAGTATTATCAGATATACGCTCGGATATACGTTATTGAAGTCTATGTTTATGATTTTTTTCATTCCATTCCTCGGTTAAAACAAAATTTCTAAGAAGTTGGTAGCTATTTTTGACATATAATTTATATAAATTGCCAATATTTTTCAAAACAAGAATAAAGTCAACATATTTTCTAATTGCACCCGGTAAATTCCTTCACAAATGAATTCACCGTCCGTCACCTCGTATACTACCAAATTACCAAATGACTAGCAAAAACAGGTGTCGCACATGATTTACGACTCTCCGCAAAAAATGCCTGCGTTTTCCCACGATCAAAGGAGTGACCGGAATATATAGACTTTGATAATAGTAGTCGTAATAGAGTGACCCTAGCCTGGGTACCAGGTTACCAAGGAATAAAAGGCAATGAAAAGGCCGATTAATTAGCCGAGCAGGGAGCAACAGAGGTCACGTTAGGGCCAGAACATTCCTGTGGAATTGCTAAATGCCTAAAAAAAGAGCATCCACAAACGGTTGACAACAGCACCAGTTGTTGCGCCGGTGCTGTGAAACCTCAGGACAAAGGCACGCTAAATTATTCCTTAAAAGCCAAACTATCACACGACCTACTATGTCAAAGTCGAGAGACGACGAGGATGATGGTGGGAATGCTGACCAGACATTGTAGGCTGATGAAACATATGGACACAATTGGCCTAGCAGATGACAGCCTATGCAGGTTCTGCCAGGAAGAAAACGAAACCGCGGAGCACATACCCTGTGAGTGCGAAGGCCTAGCAAGGGTGCGGCTTCACTTACTCGGAGAAGAAAAGCCAAGGGAAGAGAGCTACCTAAGGGAGGCGGTATCCAGGCTAATAGGTCTCATAAAAAGAATAAAGCCAGATATCGAGCTCTAAATATAGGGAGGACCACAATAGATCAGCAAAGGTCGCAGTGGTATAGGACAAAGAGCCACTCACATTCTAATCTAATCAGTAATTCAGCACTTGCGGATTTGGGCTTGCGTGCTCCCTAGGTCTTGTCTGGGGCGCCACCCTTTTTTTATGGACAAAATTCTATTCCTTTTGATTTAATGTGCCACTAGTCTAGCAAAGTGAATATCGGCCTCTATATTCGCACTAACCAAAAAGCGAAAACAAGGTACATTTGGGAGCTACCAAAAAGATGATTGATTACGTGGTTTGTGTAAAACGAAAAGAGTGTGAAGAGAAGGTGGGCTACTTATTGTTATATAGGGAGGACCACAATAGATCAGCAAAGGTCGCAGTGGTATAGGACAAAGAGCCGATCGAGAATTTTAATTTGATAGGTTGAGGAGTACACGTATTTATTTTATTTCAGATTATTACAAAGTAGCTAATCAAACATCAAAAGCATTGGGGGCGAATGAAATTACCAGTGTTGATAGATTAATTTGCCAAGAGCTGGTTTTAAACGAATCCGCATACGCTAAAGAAATCAATCAGAAAATACAAACCAAATTAGAGAGCTTCGAAAAACCAGAGCGCGAATCTTTTGACGGTGAGTCTGGATAAGTATAATACTTCAATTAATTGCAATTCATAATCATAATAAGTGCAAATAAGGCTAAGTCCTAAGTCCCCTAAGTCCACTGAATAACCCTAATATTATGACTACTCCACGTGTCAATTCTTGACATACTGCGGACAGACTTTAAAGTAAGAAAAATTGAAGAACGTGTCGTGGGACACACGGTAAGAACTTTAGTGCCTTTTAAGCAATAATCAAATTTTTTGAATCAATAAATAAATACACATATTGATATAAGAATTTATTTCACTCTGGATGAAAGTTCATTTAACAAAAATATACAGTAGTATTAATTATGAAAAATCTTATCATTAAGCTGATTGGCAGAAAGTACATAGTAAGTATTCTATTAACTGTAATAAATAATACAAATGTATGCTGACAATCAACATTTTGCGCCAAAAGACTAGCTCTGAGACTGAGGAGAGAGTGCGAGAGCCCACGCGCTCAAGGCACATAACGTAACAAAGTAACATAACGGTCAGATCTTTTGCGTCGCGACCCCCCAGCGCTCCAACCTAACGTAAAGAGCTAAAGTTCTAATAAAGTTCTAAAATTTTCAAAATGGTGAAAAAGTTTGGAAAAACGTCAACGAGCTTCTTTTCAAAAATTAAATTGAACATAATATAGGACTCTAGCTCTGTTTGTTTTAAATGAGCTTTGATTTGAGTAAATGTTGGTCTATTCTATTCGCTATGTGCGTATACTTTGGCAAGTTTATCTGAAACCGTGAAAGGAATGCAGTCGAAAACGTTCGACATTGCCACGTTTAACTATAAAAAAATAGAAGAACTGATTATGTAGTGATAATAATTATAAATTGGTCATTTTATTATTAACAATATTAAAAATATGATTAAACGTTAATTTTATGATGTACTTGTTTCCTTGGATTTATTCTATTAACATTATTTTCCAATTCATGAATATTAAAAGAGAACACTTCTCCAAATTTGTTATGGGCTTCTTAAAGCTCTGGCAACGTTGTACGAAAACCATAATGACCACACCCTCCGATTACATAATTGGTGATTTTTATCGACCAGGTTACTTCTTATTGGAAAGCGCGTGCGTATGTTCTTCCCTCTCACTTTGTCAATTGACTGATATTGATTTATTCAGTGGTGTTCGTATTGTCAGTCACCTTTCTAATTTCAGTTTTACTTGGTAAAATGGGTACCGTACGCCATTTGTACGTTTGACAGATATACGCCATGTTTTTCCTCGCCTCTTACCGACGCCCCGTAGCTACAGATAAACTTGCCAAACTATACCTACTGTCGCCCCCTCGCGGCTGAAACTTTCACAATGTAAATAATTTGAAAATATAAGTGCCTAATGACATAATGTTCACTATTTTATAACCGACTGGGTAAGTAATCGTTTTTAAAATGTATTTTTTTATGTTAAGTGTAGCTTTGTAGGTTAGAATCAACGGAGATAAACGTTACCTAAAATAATTAATAAAAATCGATTATTCCATTTGACATTCCAAGTGACATGAACTGCTTCTTCATATGTGTATCGATTGCACACACATGCTCTTGATGATTTATAATAAATGTATTTATGAAAAAATAAACAAACTACATAAAATTGATGGAGAAAACATGACGTATAGAATACTGTATCAGTGTACACTGTATTTTGAAGTGAGGTTAAGACACTCACTTTACTCTTTTTACATCTGCAATCCATTTTTTCCTTTGTATCAACTTGTGTTGCGCAGTAGGAGACTTGTAATATTTCACATAACTTTTATTCCATCCTGTATTTTTACAATTAACAACACAACAACTGTCGTGCCCCATTTTCCCCTTCATTTACATACAATATACCACATCAGCCTCCGACCGAATTGCGGAAATTCACCACTGCGCGCGCTGGGATAGTTTCGCCTATCCCCTCCAACGGTCGACACACAGCGAATATCATCTATCATCTGAATAGTATCTAGCTAGCACGATACACACTAGTAAATAATAGCGCGTACACTATCCAGGTCTATGATCTCCTTACTTTGAACTTGCAAATTCATCAAAAATTTAAATTTCTCACTATATTTTTCATGAAAACTAATTAAATCGAGCATTAGCATAACTAACGCAATACAAGAATAAGCGTATCTCTATGAAATTTTTCTGCCCCATTAACAGTTGTCGTTTTATTCCGTCTCTTATTTACATCGCTATATTATATTTCTACAATGGGACCTAATTTTTTGGCTGTGTCTTTATATTCTTTTACTTTTTGATCTGATTCATGTAGAATATTGCTCATAAATGCTTTTACCCAGATAGCACAAACACGTTTCAAAGACATCTTAAAGACGTTTGCTCACGACGTTCATGACGTTTCGTAGATGTCCGCTAATGTCCAAAAAATGTTTTGAAGACGTCTTTAGAACGTACATTATTACAAAACAAGGCGTCTTTGGGACATCCATTTTTGTAAGTCTTCAAGACAAACAGTTTTGGACGTGTTTATTCCGTCTTTTTACTTGATGAGAATTAATGTTATAATGCCCATTTATTTAATTCCACAAAATTGTATAATATTTATCACTATTCTTTAACTAATTTAGTGTAGGTACATCAACTATTATTGAAATTGAGGTTACACATGTTCTTTCCACGTTCATAGTGTTCAGATTTTGGAGTGGGTTTTATTGAAAAATTTTACTTTGCACTTATAGATACAGTTCTCCTGACTTTTTTCCATAATATTCAACAACTATCTGACTGAGACTATTGTCAGGTAGGTAACAGGTTAGTTCCAAATGTTGAATCATATGATTCTTATGTTAAAGGATGACATGAATATATAGGAAGTGTATATCTGTGTCGCCCTCTACCTTTCAAGCGCTCAATAATTTAGTGATACTGGCGACTTGTCCCATCAAAAATTGCTAAAAGAGTTGAACGTCCACATCACCAACATATTTAAAACGTCTTTAAAACATCCCTACAAAAGCGTTTTAAACTTGTCGTGAGAAGGACGTCTTAACAACGGCCGTTTTACGTACCAGGACGTTTGGACCAAAGTAAGACATGAACTGAACGTCTTTAAGATGTATTGTGCTATCTGGGTAATGACGTAATTAACTTCATATTAATGTCCAAACCACGGGTATGTAATTTTTCGTTAACTATATTGAAAATTTCTAAATTGTGTTTCCAAAATATAATAATTAAAATGGCAGGTTTGTCAATTTATTAAATAAATTCATTGCCACTTTTCGAAGATCAATTTTTTCATTCTCATTGTCACTAAATGTCCGAAGAATTATAATAAGTTTCATGTTATCCCGGGTTATTTTATTTTTTATCTCCATTTTTTTTGCTGGTTTATTATTTTATTATTCGTGGTCCCTGGGCTGGAGCCCATAAGTCCATGCGTAGATCCGGCTCTGAAAGTTTGTAATACAGTAATAAATTGTTTTTGTTTTATCAGACACCCAGTATTTGCAAATTGAAAGCAACATACCGATTGTTACGAATGAATTCTGGAGCGAATAGTCGATTATTTCTTCAAATATATTTCGTCATTTATTATATTGTAGATGATTACGATATGTTATTAAAAAATATTGATACTTTGCAATTTGGAAAGAAGGCGACCAAAGGTAGTAAAAACGTTAAGGAAAAGAAAAACAAGAAAAAAGGTGAAACTGATGAAAGCTCCAAAGAAGACAGCAAAAAGAAAGAGGTATATAAACAATTTAAAAATAAAATAAATCTCAATAATTGTTGGATTTATTATTTTAGAGTTCAGATAAACAAACAAATAAAAGTGAAAAGAGTGCTAAATCCAGTGGAACCAAAGGTTCGAAAAAAGGTCCAAGTATAAATTCAACATTTTTGGATATCAATCCTCAAATGTGAGTAAAACTTTTTGCCTTTTATCATGAAAACTTTCAAACACATTACAAAATAGCTATTTACCTAACAAGTGCGGAAAATGAATTTTTCCGCACGAGTCTGCCGTTGCGGAAAAACATTTTCCGCAAGTGTTAGGTACAATAGTTTTTCTACGAGTATTCTTTTTCATATCTTCTCTTTGATTTTTCTGGTAACAGGTCCGTTTTCACATTTTCTGCTGCCAGAAGAATTTCATCGGGAACTCCCTCGCTTGTATTTTCATCGATTCCCTCGAGACAAAAAATATTCATTTTTAATGAGGATTCACTTATTCACGAGCAAAATATTTTAGAAATGCACTGACAGTTTTCTGACAATAAACAAACAAAAATAAAAGTAAATAGCTGGTTAGTTACACATGGTAACTAAAGCATTTCGCAATCACCATAATATACCGGCTTATTATTAATCTGATATATTGAGGTGGAAAATCATTTCCACACGGTGCGGAAACTTATTTCCACACGGTGCGGGAAAATTAATTTTCCACACTAAAATGTGTGTGGAAAATTCAATTTTCCACCCGCTCGTAGAAAAACTTATTTACAAAGGCTGCTGCTTGGCGAAGGTAGCTAACATTGAAACAAGCTGCTACATCGTCCAAGGTCCGGTTCTATCACCTCTGGTCAAGAGTGATAGTTTGTCAACCACTGGTTAGGTGTTGACCTTGAGGTTAGGGAAAAACGAGTTATAACATCGATAGTTTCCGTGAATGTAGTATCCATTATAAAGATATTGTAGAAAATTTGACGTTTCCGCCTAAAAATTGCATTTAAATGTTTGGTTATATGTCAAAATACCTTGTCATCGACAATTTATACTTCTCTATGCACCTTGTTTTGTCAGATTGTTTTCGTTTCTATAATGGAAGAACAAAAAATAAATGAAAATAAAAGTAGGGGAGAAACTTGATGCTCTATTGGTATTAACCAAAAAATATTATAAAAAATTGAGAATTAAAGCACAGATGCCGTAACCTGGAAGGCAAAGCAGCAATGATGGGAAAATCATCCTCATCTGAGCCATCAAGTCAACCATCAATCATTATTTTCACTATAATACTTCATAGGATATATATTAAGCGCTAAGGTCTTTGATTACAAATAATCAATTAAAAATAAATGGAGATGTGCTGTGACAAAAATATATTTATTTGGAATTGTCAAGATCGTAAAGGAAAATGTCACAGTTTTAACAAGAACTCAAAGTGCCTGTTACTTTATCCTTTGGTCAAAGAACTATACCCTATGGTTAAAACGAAGCAAGCGGTCATAGAACAGCAAACCTCTTGTCAAATCTTGTAAGCCATAACTAGAACTCTTAACCAGAGGTGATAGAGCCGGCCCTAAGCCAAACATTTCGCAAATAAATTATTCAAAATGAATGTAGCATTCTGATGGGGCTGTTTTTGGTGACAAACATGTTTGGGAGGCCAAAAGGGCGGTGACTCCTTTCAAAAACATACAAAATGCGAGAGAACGTTACCTGTGCCCTGTGACTCTTAATTGCCATACAATCCGCAAGTATGTGGATGGAGGTTTCTTCTTCTTCCATATCACAAAATCTAAAACCTCCTTGCTCCACTGGTTTGAGCATTTTAAGGTGCCCATCAAGGCGACAGTGTACCATCAGGACACCTATGAAAACTCTAGGTACAGTTTCCCAGGAGTATCTTATAGTATCTATAAATTTGTCAGTCAGGTTTTGAATTTTGGAGGGGTTTTCTCTCGTCGTCAATAGCCAGGCAACAGCTCCTTGGTCTCACTAAAGCTGTGTGCATTCAGCTCATGATCCTTGGGCTACAACCCCATTTTTTTCCTGCTAGGATCCTGCAAACCACTAGAGCCATATTTTTCTTTTTTTATGCAATATCCTTTTCATGTTTATTTCACAGGAGTTCACTGCTTAGAGTCAGACCTAGATATTTGACTTCTTGCCTCCATCAAGTTTAACAGGTTTTATTTTCTTTGTGAAGGCTATATATTGAGATGATTTCAGTGTGTTTGATGTTTAGTCCCACTTGCCTATACCAGCTGGGTATTCATTCGTATCGTTATCATATACAACTGTTTTTTTATTCAGATTCGCTAATTTGTTGAAATCCAAATTCAATAAGCTGAAGCAAATTGTAGTCATTGAAAGCTTGAATAGTATGTTCATGCCCAATCCTTTACTAACCCTCGAGGTCCTGTTGCATGGAATTGGCAACATAAAGTTCATTATGTTGATACTTTTGTCTGTAACTTTAACCAATTATATTAATAAGGAAGTAGAAATACGATATAAAAAATATTTAATCGATGAAGAAAAACGTAGGCAAATCAGTAAGTAATTTTAAAAATTTATGTTTAAGGTTATAATAAATGTCCAATTTGTAAACTTTTGAAGCTATAAGGGCGCGTTGTATCAAACAACTAAGCTCGGTTTAATGATAAGTAACTGATGTCTATTAGGGCGACGACCCAGCACTGTAGTGGAGCGCGTTTGATGCGATAATTACAGTCAAGCAGTGTCGAACATGTTTAGTACTTGGATGGGTGACCATGCCAGGGAAAACCATCGGACTAGCATATCACAGCTCGCAGACATTATATCAATGAGCACGAGGTATAATGTAGATATGCCGTCTTTCGGAGGAGACGTAAAACCGAGTTCCCGAGTCCATGGATGTTGGGCTCGTTAAAGAACACTACCACTGGGTGGAATACTAGTGGGTTCGCCAAAATTTCCGGTTGTGGGCAGAGTGTTCCCGGCGTTGGTGATTAGCCTCAGTCGCAGAAATAGACTTATTAGATTATAAACACATAAATCTGTCACAGTCTAAACATTAAACCGAACTTAGGTGTTTAATACAACGCACCCTGAATGATTGAAATTAATACACCTATTTTTATTTCAGAAGAAGAAAAAGAAATGAAAAGATCAATAAGTAAGTTTCCAATGTACAAATTATAGAGACGGTGTCGTAAAGAAATAAAGTTCTCTCTTATCTTCTGTATGTTCCTTGTGGTGTTTTCTTTATTCTTTTTTTTTGTTATTTTCTAGAAGATCAAACCACAATCTTTTCATATTTTTTATCAAACGTTTTGGCAGCGTTTCAGCTACCATTATCAGGAATAATAAAATTTTGGTCTAGTACGACGAAAAAATTCAACAACTAGACAATCAATAATATTTTGTTTAAGACAAAGTTCATTAAGAAAATTTGACAACAAATCTTAAGCTTCAAAATATTATTGATTGTCTAGTTGCCGATCTTTTTGGCAGTGTCAAATAAGTATGTAAGTATAATTCATATTTTTGTAATTTTAGGAAGTGTTCGTGCACGAATCATTGTACCACTTGAAATGGAAGCTGACGACTCAGAGAAGATTCCCAAGAAAAAAAGTAAAATAGGATCAAAAGAAGTGAATACTGATGATGAACATTCAGAAGGAAATAAATCACCCAAAAAGTCTAAAGGGGATAAAGATAGTGAAGATAAAAGCGACAAAAAACGCAAAGGTAATAAATCTATCACACGCACACAACTTGTAGTGGGCCCATATCTTTCAGAATACACTCCTCGAGAACGATTTATTCCGTGAAAAATCTTCTACCACTCCCCAATTTCATGTCATGAAGTCTCATCGTCGTCGTCCAACACGTACTCAGACCAAATGGATAATGGCAGAGTCCGAGCGGTCTTCCTTTCCGTTGTTTTATCTTCAAAGGTCTTCTATCTTGTTTGTCTCTACAAGGTCAAATCCTTAGCCGAGGAACTGCAACGAACGATGCTCTCTCCAGTTTCTCTCTCTCGTTTACGAAGCAGCGATTCATATGCTTCGGCCGGGAATCGAAACCGGGCCGCCTGCGTGGAAGGCGAGCATTCTACCACTGAACCACCATGCTATATTAAAATTCTATGCAAAGCTGATATTGGCAGTGCTGATGATCTACTTACTTGAATTTGTTCGAATAAATTTTTACTATTATTTCCATAATTTTTTTTTGCGCGATTGATCTTTTTTGTTTATTTACAGCATCGGTTGTCAGGACGATAGGTTGTGTTTACTGGTTTCTAAGTTTAACACGTCGGTAAGTGATTAACTTACCGTTCAGACGTCGAAAAGTAATAAATAGAATCGAGAAGTATAAATGTCACTTTTGACATTTCGTGCATCTCGAAGAAATTTATAGTATATTAAGGATCAAGGGTATTACCCTTAACGTTCGAAATGCTTATAACATTTTGGGCATGATCGTATTGAAATATTCGAATTTCGAATAAAATAATTTAAATTTCTTCGAAATGAACGAAATGTCAAAAGTGACATTTATACTTCTCGATCAGTTTAAAATATAATTTGAATTTTGGTGAAATTGTTTTCATGCTATTTATTACTTTTTATATTGTTCTGTTCGATTCTGTTCATAAAAAAATATCAATCTTCTTATTTTTTTTGTTTCTTTTGTTTAATGAATGAAGTAATATATTTTCCTACGACCACATAGGAAAGTGACATATATCGCACTGACTAGTTCTATGGAAAGTGACCTTTATTCATACGCGTACGGAAAAAAATCTTATCCGTACGTGTGCGGATAAAAAAGCTGTCAAATTGAATGTTGAAATGCTAGTCTTTTTACTCCGCAAATTAATATGTATATGTGAAATGCTTATTTCCTAAGTTGATTTGTCCATATAATAATATAATATAATCTATTTATTTCATTTAAAATTAAAAAAAAAAATACCGAGCCCGGACTCGAACCATCTACTGCTTGTCAAAAATCGAGCCCACGGATGCCTAGACCGCTCGGCCATCCCACTGTTGTAGCTTATGGTTCTTGTCCAAGATACTAATAAGCGCTAAGGAAATATACACAACAGTTTATTTATTCTCCAAAATAAAATGTGTTTATATCGACATTTATTGGAGTTTCATGTTATTAAAACATAAAAATCACAATTTTCTGGGCCAATTTCAAAGGTAAGTAATCAAAACCATATAAAGTATTTACAAATACACATATGTAAAACCTCTCACATCTACATAAAAAAGCAAGATTATACATGCCTAATTTGGTAAAAGTATATCGCGTGGTCGTAGGAAAAATAGTGTACATAACTTGTGCGAAAGTGATTTTTCAAACTCGTGGGATTGTCTCACTCGGCTGCGCTCGTGAGACAATACTTCCCACTCGTGTGAAAAATGTCACTTTCCGCACACGTTACGTAATATACTATATTTAGGACCACTTAAATGTATGTAGGGCTAGGAAGTAGTTTACCGACGTGTTTGACTTAGAAACCGGTAAACACAACCTACCAACCTGACAACCGATGCTGTAAATAAACAAAAAAGAGTGATCGCGCAAAAAATTATTTTATTCGGAATTTATTTCAATACGATCGCGCAAAAATGGTATAAGCATCTCGAAAGTTAAGGGTAATTACAATGTTTGCATGTAGATTCCTCTCGTAAAATTGTACAAAATGATATGAGGATTAAGGGGTCTAGCACATTTACTTTTCGAAATACAGAGTGTTGAAATTTTGAAAACTTGAATGTTTTAATTCGATAACAATAAAATGGATGGACATTTGGCAGGTTGTTTTTAAATGTAAAAGGGCATATTTTAATAGAAATAGTAGTTTGTGCAACTAGTGTGGATATCATGGCCATATCGCACGAGGACCAAGCTTGAGCACGACGCCGTAGGCGGAGTGCTCAATCGTTCAATTGCGATATGGACAATCCACACGAGTCAAACAGCATATTTTTTCTACGACCCACTTAAGAGAAAATCTAGAAAATAAAAATTTCTATAAACTGTAATATAACTTCAAATTAAAAAGTTAACAATTCAATTTTATGTTTCCACTAATTTTTTGTGGTAAACGTACAGTTCTTGAATGTCCAATTTGTATAATGCTACGGTTTCCCTTTTTAAATATACGATGCTGTTATAAGTAGATGTTGCCAGTCGGACTCCCTCATGAAGGGTACCGTACCATTATCTATAATAATGAATATTCTGCTAAATATTTCAAACGTCTACCTGTTGTCGGTATTAATATCAAGCAGAATAATTGTTTAAAAATAAAATTAACAATAAAAAAAAACTTCTTCACGGGGAATCGAACAAGGGTCTACCGCGTGAGAGTCTGGTTTGCTTACTACTCGACCACCGAGGAATATGCAAATTGTTTATCTATAACGTCAGATGTAATACATAATTTTTGCTTAAAAGGAACTAAATTTCCTACCGTGTGTCCCGCGACACGTTCTACCTTTTTTGCTTCAGTGTAGTGTGATCTGTCGAAGGAAAATGTCGTTCCTCGAACTGTTAATTGAAGAAGTGCGGAACCATGATTGTCTGTCGAACAAAAGCCTGGAATCTCATAGAAATCAATCTTCTCGCAACTGAACTACGAGATGATGGAATTAACCGAAATTATTTTCCATTTTGTTCACTTCGTGGACCCATTTTCTTTCACGTTTATTTTTGGACAACGATAACAATAAAAGCAACTCATTGTCATCGCTGTCACTATCCCATGGCACCGTGCTTGGTAACATCGTGAAATCCAACTGAGCCTAAACTGATTGCGAAAACGCAAAAGATATACTCAAGTATGTAGCTTACCGTGTGGCCGCTGAACTTAGCGAACATCGGATACTTAGCGTCCATAGCGTCTATAGTTCTGTGTGGCCTCGGCATAACTCTGACAATGCAAAAACAAACATTCTCCACTACACATCTTTTGATTGTCTAATCATTATATTATTATTGTTGATACTTCCTAATGGTATTATTCCCCAAGTTGATTTTCTGTTGGGACAATAAATATATGATTTTTTTCCAGTGCCGCAACAGGTATCGTCGTTTTGCACTAGGTATTTAGTTTTCTTTTTCATTTTATATTCTTTGCATGAGATTGGTTTCTTTGAGGTAATTTAAAGTCTATTTAGGACAGGGTGATCATTTCGCAGTATGTCTTATATTTCAGTTGGTAGCCCAAGTCTATTTCGAAGTTCAATGAAGATGTATTCATAGAATCGTTTTCTACAATGGCTGCTAGTGAAAAATAAGTATGTCCTATTCTCATTCTGCAGAGTACAATTTATTTTCTTCTCTGGAGTTGTGGGTATTACCATTTAGTAACAAGTTGCTTCGATTTTTTCAGTATTCCATTATAGTTATCATATTGGTTTCGCCATTCTTGATAGATATTACTTTTTTATAGCTGGTTTGAGGTCGTCACGGGTTGTAGGAATCCCAGCATCCGGCGGTTGTGAGGCTGCATTCTTGTCTTCTAAATCTGCTAGCTCTTTACCTAGTATCTTGCAATGAACTGGTATCCACATGATTATTATTTAAAAAATGCATTTTGTATGAGCTCACCAAAATCTTGTCATACATTATAATACCTTTCAGCTTCTAAAAACAGAATGGCTATATTGTTTGATGCTCTTTTTAATTGAAGGTGATGGTGGTACGCCTAGGTCAAAAAAGGAAATAAAAGGCTCTGGATATTTAAGGACTTTGAAAGATGCACTATTAGCACCGATAAATATAATAACTAAACGTAAGTGAGAACGCTATCATACGATGAAATAAAATATTGGGCGGAGTAGAATTCAATGAGACCTCTGGCGGAAAAAATTGTAACTGTCGCAACGAGTAAAATAATTCGTTTTGCATTGTTTTTGTATTATATGCAAGTCAACGTAATTACCGTAAATTTGTAACCTAACTTGTTTAATTTTGTGTCAGTGATAAGCTTAAAACTGTGTTTTTCTATTTAACTCAACTGTCATCAATTCTGAGGTAATATTCTTATATAATCAGAGATATTATGGAAGAGGTTATATTATTCTATTTTTTGTTTCCATTGCAGATCAAATAGAAAATAAGTCGGTATTAAAGATTTAAAATATTACTCAATACAAACCTACCTTCCCTACAACTTTTGTAGATATAATTATATCAAAAATAAAATAAGAACACGAAATCATACCTAAAACTAAACAGTTAATTGAACGCTTGTTGTACTTTTCACTCAATACAAACCTACCTTCCCTACAACTTTTGTAGATATAATTATATCAAAAATAAAATAAAAGCACGAAATCAGACCTAAAAGTAAACAATTGATTGAACGCTTGTTATACTTTGCACAAATATCAACCATACCTATTACTCCGAAAATAAAAATATTAGGAGTCAAAAGAGCGCCATCTATCGAATTCTACTTTTCCCAATTGTGGTTAAACTATACAACAAATTTAACAAGAATAATAACATTTCATTACTTTCGCTTTTTAGAGGTCACTAAGGAAATACCAAAATTATTAGAAAATCAGTTCACATGGTATGCCAATTTTCAAGATAACGCTCTTGAGTTGAGTGAATTTTGGGATAAAAGACAAGGAATACTCATCAAGGTAAGACCATACAGTTTTTTGGGCGTTAATATAACATAATGTTTGCATGTAGTTACCTCTCGTGAAATTGGACAAATTAATATAAGGATTAAGGGGTCCAGCACATTTACTTTTCGAATTACAGGGTGTTAAAGTTTTGAAAACTTAAATGTTTTAATTCGATAACTTTAAAACGTATAAGAAACTTGGTTTGACATTCGGCAGGTTGTTTTTAAATGTGAAAGGGCATATTTTGACGGAAATAGCTATTCACCTAACAAGTTTGGAAAATGAATTTGCTGCTTCACCGAACTCCGCTACGGAGCTTTTGGAGTTTCATGTATAATAGACACTGGTACCTATATGAAAATACTTGGTATCGTTATAATATTTCTACTTTCAATTCACGATTGGGGATGTTCGTTTGTAACGCTAATGGCAAGAAACTGCGAAATAGATAAACAAAGCCGATTTTGATTTCTGCGCAAGACAGTAGGCAAACTTCACGTGGCTTCTTATGTGAAACGCAGTCAACCAATAATAACAAAGAAATGAATTGAACAAAATAAATGTAGTATAAAAAATAGTAAGTCTAGCGCAGTTGTATAGGCATTGTAATAGTTTTTGAAAGAGGTTATTGTTAAAGCGTTAACAACGTTTTGAGCGTTTTATTGTAGAGAGTTCCAAATGTCAAACACTCGATTTTCCAGGAAACATTCGCGGCATTTAGTACGAAATTATTTATTGTTTTTTCAATTTGAAGCGATGTGTACTATTGTGTACGAAGCCTGGTATCTGTAATCAGAGGAAAAATATGTTCAAGTTAATCTTCTTGATTCTGAAACTAGGTAGTGGAACTAAGTATTTAGTTCATTCGATCAGACATTTTATATTCCAGGAAACCTAACCGCATTAAAATATTGTAATATAATTTAACTATTATTATTCCATATAAACATCTTGTGGTATTTTATAACAATGAATTTCACACCGTTTGTAAAAATATCCACCGACTCTAATATTATTCAATAATAAATATGGTAATTAACCGTATCGAAATACCAGTCACGAAACAGTAGTTTTTATTTTTATCACTTTTTTTTCGAAATATCTGGTACAGCATTTAGTGCCACTATTACGACAATCAATTTAAATCTAAGAACTTTTTCTAAGCATTATCTGCGTTGTAAAACAGAAGAAATTGAATCATTATTGATACATAAGCTTGAGATTAACTCGGTTCAAGAATGAAAAAGTGGTTATATGGGAAAGATGAATTAGGTAAAAGTTATAAAGAAGACAGAAGGAACTGGGACAAAATACCGGCAGCATAACAGCGTTCTGTTTGATTCTAAGGCTGGCTATAGACGGACCGCACGTCGATCTGCAGTTTCCATATTCTAAATTCATATCCGCAATACACGGACCGCTGGAGAAGTTCCTGAACGGTAAAGTTTCGCCGTGCGGTCGACTGCTTAGAGCTGCCGGAACCACCATCAAAGATTACAGAATAAAATATAAGATGTTTCACTCTAGGGCGGTTTGATTCAAGTTGCTGTCCCAAACGGACGCCGCTCTCATAAATTATGTTTACGATTCGCTTTTGTTGTCAATAACGAGACCGGTAGATACCAGAACAGTTCGAAGAGCTTATTTTATTTTAAGCTATACAGGGGTAATTAGAGA
Organism: Galerucella tenella; assembly: GCA_910591685.1. NCBI lineage: Eukaryota > Metazoa > Arthropoda > Insecta > Coleoptera > Chrysomelidae > Galerucella > Galerucella tenella. The sequence continues at coordinate 89,305 of CAJUYH010000561.1, forward strand.
AACATATATTTAAATTAATAGGATTCTTTATCACAGAGGTTTATTTTTAAATGTTAATTATTTCGAAAAATGTTCGGGATATGAATTTGGAAAGGTAAGTAAAAAATAAACTTGAATTTTTAAAATGAATCAATTCACAGTTTTCATCCAGCATCTTGGTAATTTTGTGATACTTATTGATAATCTATCAGATATTTATCACAAATTAAATTAAATATACTCATTAGCCAACAGAATCTGTTTTGAATTTTGTAGGGTTTGTAAAACAGAACACAGAGCCAGATGCTGCAAATCAATACGCATATATACAGATGGTTCAAAAAGGTTAGAAGGCTCAGGCTGTGGAACTTACTCGAGAGCACTGAGCCTCAAGATTAAGTGGGGAATGGGAAACAATACCAGCGTGTTTCAAACAGAACTGGCTGGTATCTCAATTGCCACAAAAGAACTAACCAGAAGAGGAATTTCTGGCAAAACCATAATAATCTGCACTGATAGTAGACAAGCCCTATTAGCCTTGAACAGACAACGTGTTATATCGAGGCTAGTACTAGAGTGCCACCAAGATTTAGCTGACGTCTCGGCAGATAACAACATTATCCTGAGGTGGGTTAAAGGGCACGACAGGAGTAAAGGAAATCGCATTGCTGATTTTTTAGCCAGGGAAGCCGCTGGACTAAAAATTCTAGAATTGAATTTTTCGACAAATATATTTTCCATCGCAATAACCTTCTCAACAATGTCCCTTGATGGTACACATAAGCCATTAAATTCATCCAACTTTGTCGTGTAAGCTTTTAGTTTACAGAAAAAAGTGTCTCTGTTTATTAAATTATCAGTCGAACGGGCAAACTTTAAGCATGTTTCACATGAATGTTGTATTAGACATTTTTTTAACATACACTAAAGCATTTCCTTCAGGGCTTGATAGATTTTGGTAATCTATTGTAAACACTTTTGAAGGCACGTTTTTAGTTTCTGTAGGAAAAGTGAACTGTTCTAGGCATTCTTTTGTTAGTTCAGAACCAATAGTTAAAAGAACTTCGTTTACGTCATCCATACAGTTTGTGCCTTCAAAATTGTACGGGGGTTGGATTTTTGGCATTACCACAGCAACTTCGTATTTGACCAAAAAAGTTTTCGAGGCAATCCTGGTTGAGGTCTCGTGTAAGTAAAAATTTATATCCTCGCCATTTTAGAGTTTCCCGTAATGACAGAATTGCTTGAATGTTATTTTCCATCCAGATACCTATAAATTGCAATTGCTTAGTAACTCTTTTATTTAGATAATTAAAAACCTCAAGTTTATTAAGTAATTAAAATATTAAGTGTTTAAGCTTTGCTATTAAAGAGAAAAATATTGATATGATTTTTTGCTCATTTCAACAATTAATTAATAAATTTAAAAAATCTATACAACATAAATATAAAACACGAGCAACCAATTATAAACACCGTTCTAAAATAACATCGCTCGACGTGCGACGTCCCGTATAATTGCCAAATTAAATGCAAGTAAGGGCGTAGCGACTTACTGTACCATCCAAGTCACCAGACCACCAGCGGCATCGGTGCTTTACGCGATAAATTCGAACGTGTGAAACATCTTATATTTTATTCTGTAATCTTTGCCACCAAGCACGGACCGCTACAAGCGGTTGCTGCCGACCGCTCGCCACTTCCTCCTCGCTCCCCGCGGAGTACCAATCCATTTCTCTCGGCAGGCAACCGGTTCAGTCCGCTCCCGCCTCACTCACTTTATCGAAATCGATATTGTAATTGAACTCGCATCAGTATTATTTTACGGTCGAACACAACTGCCACAAGCAGTCGTAGTTGACTGAATTATGCGGTCGTGTTGCAGTCGTGTACGACTTCAACGCGACCGCTCTAGAGCAGTCCTTCTCGACGGCAACATCCGGTCCGTCTATGGCCAGCCTAACTAGTTATAATTTATAATTCTGTAGAGTAAAAGTGGATACGTGCAACAACTATCATAACTTGCACATTCTGTGCATTCTAACGATCAAATGTTGCCGAAATTTGAAAATAAAAGTAAGTGTATGACCAGTTCAGTTTTTAAACGACTAGCGGAACAATATCTACGTTCTTGAGGAAATAGGATGTAACGGCAACTGGCCCTTCGTACTTGGTGTCACCACCGAGGCCCTCGAGCAGAAATTTAGTAAGAAACCACCAAAAATATTCGGTGTAAAAATTTTGGTTTTTTCAAAGGCCATTTTCGCAAAAAATATTCGTGTTGCGAAAAAAATGATGGAGACCATTTTTGTAGATAATTTAACGACCTTCATTTTTCATCTGAACAAAAATTGTCTAACTTGCGTATTTCGGGAGATATTGGCGGAAAACCATTTTTTGGACTTTAGGGGCCATTTTGGGCCCTTAGCTAAGGGGCAATCTAGGAGAACTTTTTCTCCCTTTGAAGTACCTGTCAAGACCTACAAATCAAACCAAAAAAATTATTGGACAAATATATTGATAGGTTTGCCTATTTTCAGGTCTTCAGTTACTGGACTACATAGAATTTATTAATTTCCTACTTATAATATAATATGTTTTTAGCCACCTAATCAAACTGTCAAACCTGATAAAAAGCACAAACAAAAATCAGGTAAAGCTGGCTTATTACTAAATTTCACAACAACCGTAACACAACAAACAGTGGATTCTAGACATGTTGGTAAGTGAATTAGTTAATGTAAATGATTTTTTCAAAAATAATTCAAATCTTATTACTTGAAAAGATTTTTAAGGTACATGGTGAAAAGATTTTTAAGGTACATGGAAATATTTCACGTATAGCCTGAGACACTCTGTATATATGATTTATATGTAGTATTTCCATTTAGTGTTCCATACAGTATGTTTCTATATTTCAGGTATTCCTGTTTTATTTATTGACAATGCTGTACCAAATAGATACAATGATATCGAGGGAATCATAATTAATTTATTAAAAACTAACTGGGAGTTAAATATCAGTTTGGAAGAGTTAAAGTGTACCTCTTCGGTTATTTTAAAAGAATCCAGCGTAATGTATTCTGTTTTAAAAGATATTAAAAGATATAAGAAAGCAGAGTCTAACTATTTCAAAATAGAATACTGTCCTCTACCTATAAGTGAATCCTTTGAGCCAGAGAGAGTGTCAGTTGCTCGTACACAGGTAAGATTAAAAACAACTCAAACGAGGTTTAAGAGAATTTACTACTATTATACAATAATTCTTTCGCGAACGACTTCGCATCGTCAGTATTAGTGTATTGATTTTTATACAGTGTGGAAACCACTTATGGAATAAAATTCTTCATGTCATTATTTTAGAAAGTTATAAAAAATGCCGAGATACGTCAACTTTTGAATTGAGTTGGGCGTTATGTAAAAATAAATTTAAATGTACAGGATGATTCATGCAAGTATGCCATAGTCAGTGTTTTTTTTTTTGAAACACCCTGTATATTTGCATATTTTTGAAATTCTCTTAATGAACCGATTCCAACAAATTAAATAATGTATGGTCAATTATGAATTATACAGGGTAATGTTTTAAAATTAATAATTTATTATATACACTTGAAATATTGGTACTTTTTTAAATTAGCTAAATATGGATTTATCAAAAATCTAAAATAACTAATTATTAGACGTATTTGTATATTAAACAAAACCTGCTACGCCCATGACTTTTATCATAAATACCTAAAAATTGCCTAAAACGCCAATAATTAGACAAAATCGGTAAATAATGTGGATTGTTTTCTATTCTGTCAGTTGTTGATGTGTTGACAGTTTATCCAGAAAAAGTAAATCTTTGTCAAACACCCTTTCCTTGTCGACATAAGAATGGAATATTTAACTGAGACTTACCGAATTGAGATTTTAATGATGATCGGGTACGGGGATAACTGCAGAAGTCAAGTTGAAGTGGCAAACATATTTAATCACAGGTATCCCGAATTGCCTAATATTTCACAAAGTACTGTGTCTAAAATTCATGCACAATTCAGAGAACTTGGACATGTCAAACCATTAAAAAGAAAACGGGAGAATGTCAACTCCACCACGTACCTCAGGTAGACGAAAAAGGCCGGTCAGCTCCACCACCGATTTCAAGCCGAGGGATTGAATACATAAGAGTATAATCTTTATAGTACCATAAAATATTTTGCTGAGTTTATAATTTTTGAAGAAAATAATTCAGTTTGACATTTTGTATCATAGAAAAGATATAACCGCTGTTAAATAAAGTTAAAAAAATGCATATTTGAAATTTACTAAAATACGTACATCAAATTGTTATATATACAAACCCATTACGGAAAACGAGGATGCAGCCTTCCTCACAAATACGTACATCAAATTGTTATATATACAAATTTATTACGGAAAACGAGGATGCAGCCTTCCTCACAAATACGTACATCAAATTGTTATATATACAAATTTATTACGGAAAACAAGGATGCAGCCTTCCTCTCAAATATCTACATCAAACTACTACATACTCAAATCTATCATAGAAAACAAGGATGCAGCCTTTCTCTCAAATACGTACATCAAACTACTACATACTCAAATCTATGGTTTAACAGAATGTCATTAAAAGATTAGCATGGTGGACTTGACCGGTGACCTTAATCCCCTAAAATAAAATTTCTACCTGAATTTATGGACGTGGTGGAGCTACCATGTAGCCAAGAAAACCACACTTCGTTGAAGATGATGTGAAAGTGGATATTTTGTTAAGTATCGAAGAGAATACAACTTCAAGTACACGACAAATTGCCCGTGAAAATCATACAACTGCTCTAAGATGTCTTCATGAAGAAAAACTTCATCCCTACAAATTAACTTCTGTGCAGGAGTTAACAGAAGACGATCCAGATCGTAGAATGGATTTCTGCGAAAGATTGATGAATAAGCTGAACAGAAATGAGATAGCTCTTGGTACCATTCTTTATTCTGACGAATCAACATACACCTTGAATGGAGAGGTAAACCAACAGAACTGTAGATATTGGTCTGCAGAGAATCCTGATTGGATGCGTGAGACACATACTCAGTACCCTCAAAAGGTGAACGTTTGGGCCGGTATCATAGGCGACCATATTATTGGTCCTATATTTATAGATAGAAGTTTGACAGCAGAAAAATATTTAAATATGCTTAGAAATTAAGTTATTCCTGCGTTGGCAAACTTATATCCCAACGCAATAGATCCTATCTTACCGAATGAAAATGTTCGGTTTCAGCAAGACGGGGCAACACCCCATTATGCTTTAATGGTAAGAACTTATTTAGATAAAATCTTCCCCAATAAATGGATTGGACGAAGAGGTACTATTGAGTGGCCAGCTAGATCGCCAGACCTTACGCCGTTAGATTTTTTTCTGTGGGGTTATCTCAAGAACAAAGTATATGCAACACAACCAACTAGCATTGTAGACCTCAAAGACAGGATAACTACAGAAATACGGAATATTTCACCTCAAACTTTAAACAAAGTTAAGGAGCAGTTCTATAGGAAACTGTGCTATTGCCAACAACTAGGTGGAGAACATTTTGAGCATTTATTTCAATGTATTAAAATCAAATACATCAGGTATTTTATGTATGTGTTTAATAACTGTAAAAATAAAAATTTGACCCTGTATAATTCATAATTGACCATACATCATTTAGTTTGTTGGAATCGGTTCATTAGGAAGCTTTCAAAAACATTCAAATATACAGGATGTTTCATAAAAAAAACAACACCGACTATGGCATACTTGCGTGAATCACCCTGTACATTTACATTTATGTTTACATAACGCACAACTCAATTCATTTTTTATAATTTTCTAAAATAATGACATGAAGAATTTTATTCCATAAGTGGTTTCCACACTGTATGTGGAAGATGTTATTTCATTTTGTTTTATGAATTATTATTATTGTTCTTTTATTTCTATTATTACTATTATTCTTCTTTGTATTTCCCCCACAATAGTTATACTTCCTCAATTTGATTATTATATTTTCCCACAGTAGTTATTATTTTAATTCCGATATTCCAAAAGTGTCCAAAATATTATTCAGTTCTGTGGATTTGTTCCTCAGTTATTATAATGTTGAGATTAACTGAACTTCACTTCCCTCGTTCTTCCTCTCTAGACAATTTCAATGCTTTATATTATGAAGCTCCTTGTCAATTAGTCTTATTTCATATTATATTCTTCCAACCATATTTATAATTTGAACTATGGGTTTCCACTAGTATATATCCTCCTTATTATTGATTTGACTCTTCCATTTATGATTTTGATTTGTTCATATATATTTTAATTGGCAAAATATTTCCCCGCTTTCTCAAAATTTCCAAAATTCAACAACTTTCGAAACATGTTCGAAATGTTTCAATTGGTTTGTAGAAAATTTGACATAGGTTAATATTATGAACATTATGAATATTATTAACTCATTCCTTTTCAAATGATTAACAACAAACTTCAATACCTGTCATATCTACAGGTTCTATCGCATACAAATATTCCATAAATATGTGTTTTATTATAATGACACATTGACATTGGAAGGAAATGTCTATCCTAACTTTCATATACACTGTGTTGTACTTATTTATAAGATGCGACATAGGGATTCCTGTATAAAACTGTCAAACGCGAGATAAATTTTTCACCAAATAGCGTTCATAAAAAATATTAACAGATTTAAGAAAATTAAAAGTGCATTTGAGCTTATTTTCCAACAACCTTTCCAAATCTGTTATTATTTTTCATGAAAGCTATTTGGTGAAAAAGTTAGCTCGCGTTTGACAGTTTTGTACAGGAATCCCTATGTCGCATCTTGTATGTATTTCGAGGTGACATTCACCTAAAAGACTAAATGATCTATTGTGTCGCATCTTATAGATAACACAGTGTATATACTGTTCATCTTGTGTATATTACTATCAATATTAACCAAAACTTCTGCATTAATTTAGACAAGCTTCGCCACTCCTCAAAACTCCGGAAGATCCAAGACAAAGAGGAAAAAAGGAGGCGGTGGTAGCCTTATCAAAAGTGAACGATTGGATGATTCTGACAGCCGTTCAAAATGTAAGAAATGTTTGTTAACCTTTCTTCTTGTAAACTTTTAGAAAAGCTTCACTTCTCTTCTAATACCCTATTACAAGTATTTGTTAATATTCTATAACTAGCATTAGAATAGGTAGTCCATTATCCAGACAAGCGTAATTTATACGCATAGTTCGCAAGTTTGGAATATGACATTTTGAACAGGTTCAGGGGGCCTATTCTCGAATGTCGCACAACATTGGCATCTGGCTTTCTCAAATGGGTTCGACATCTAAAGGTATTTTTTCGCGAGATCCCGTTGATATAACGGGAACTGTTATTCAGTTCCCACTGCATTTTTGCGATAGAACGGTAATAGGGGAGTATGTTAATGACGTAATTTGTCACGCAATAAGTTATAAATCGGGATCTCTTTTAGTTCCCGCACCTAGGAGTATGGTTACTGGCGGTTATAGAAATTTAATTGACAGGAGTAACATTTGAAAATTAGAAATTTGATTGAAATTTCAGTATAATATCAAAGATAATTCATTATTTTATGTATAATATGCACGGAGCTAGTATCTGCGAAAAAGTGTTTATTTACATTCTAAAAAGCTGAAAAAACACCGTTTTATTGTATTTGCTTAATCAATCCATATGATTTACCCTAGGGTGAAAATAATCATCCGAAACTCGTAGCCTAACTGAACTATGCAACGTTACTTGTGATGACATAACTACGAGAAGGCTAGTACCAAAAAAATCGTCAATTATAGTTAAAACTAAAAAAAAACATTTTTCGAACAATAGAAACAATGAAACCATAAGAAACTTTGTAACTCGTCACTTTTTATTGAGGTTATGTTTATTTATTCCGGTTAACCGGTTGATTTTCGCGAGAGATCATGAACGATAACAACCTTTAAAATTTCTTTGGGGGTAATACCCGCTCTGTAACCGACTTCACATCAACGGTATCTCACGAAAAAATACTTTTTGTCGCATGAGATAAATTTTGTCGAATAACATGAACTGGCAACACCGAAATTTCGATATTATGACGTGTTCCATGCCACTTCTCTTGTAAAGTTGTAAAATAATGAAATGACAGAAGTAGTTATATCAACTGTGATGACAGTAATGATTTGGTTATTTGTTAGAAGTTAGAATGTACAATGTACTTACTCGAATGTAGAACAAGAATAACAAGATAAACATGGAAAGTGAAACCAAAAAAAATTGTTGCACCCAAAACCAAAAACGAACATTAATAAATTTAATGCAAGAAAAAGAAAATTAGCCTCTTTTATCTGGAAAATTTTCCCCAAATTTTACCTTTCAAATTGCAAGGAGTAAGTGGCAGAATATTGCCTCCATCATTAATTTTTCACTCAACGCTCCATCCTAACTTATGCTTCTTTTGACATGTATAACGTTAACCTTATAAATTTCGCAAGAAATGAAATTCTCGCATTCGACATAAATTGTCGACTGCCTTTGACCATTCTACAATTTGTCTATCAAAAATTTGCGAGGTGACATTTGAGAATAAGAATATTCAGATTTTATTCCACACAGCTGTATCACTATACACTTACTCACGGTATGTTCTTGCGCATTTAGCCGACAGCGTGTGACGTCATGTGGGAATCTCAATCGGTAATGTACAATGCTGAATATATGGGAAATACTCTGTTTGTGTTTAATTTTCATGCATATTTCCACTTTATGAATGATTATTTCATTGCGACATGGTTTTTCAAATATAATATGAAATATTACTTTATTATCAGTAACTTAGTTATCTTGTTTTGGTAAGTACAATGATGCTGGGAGTTAACAATGTACAAAACGTGTAGAAATATGTAGGTAATATGTATTTTTTATATTTTAAAAAGATTTGAAACAGAAATATTTATAAGTGGGCAAAATTAAAACACACCACACAATAATTATATTATAAATATTTTATGCCTATTTCATATTTCTACCATTATATTTTATTTATTATACAATACTCCTTAACAATGGTGTCACTGGGATACGAAACGAGCCAAAGGCGAGTTTCGTATGGTTAATGCGAATGTATTAATAACCATTACATGAAACTTGCATACACTATTTTTTCTACGAAAAAGAAATTTGATTTGAAAAAAAAATATAAAAAAATGCACAAACCGGGTATCGAACCACCCTACGTTTAAAGTTTAAATACCTTGGTCATTAAGTATTTTTGGTCTGGTGCTCGACATTTATTTTGGTCTTTTCCTGACATTCTACAGAAAATGTTGGGTCTGCCTACTTGGTTATTTAAAAATCTAGATTTCTATTGGTCAATTTTTCAGTTTCATAATGACATTTAATTAATAATTTATAGTATAGGAGAAGAAAAAGCTTATATATGTAGAATCATTTATTGAAATTTGTTAATTTTGACATATTCTTGTCCAGTTTTTTAGGCAGTTTCGAAAACTGATTTTCCTATTAATTTCCCTTAATCGTTACAAAACAAAAATGAACTTATATTATAAAACAGTATTAAATAACACTAATAACAGTAAATTAGTGGGTAATAAGATTTCTAATAAACGAATCAACTCAAGTAAAATTGAAATTAAAGCTAACAACAACTTGTATTGCATGAAAACACAAGGAATCGAAAGACTGGTGATAGGTGGGTGTAAATTTCTGGTTCCCGCGTGACGTAATTTCGCGGCTCGGGAGCAATTTGGAGTAGAAATCGGCATACCGTGAGTAAGTGTATCGTGAGCTATATGCTGAAAAGTCTTGGCAATTATGCATCAGTTAAGTAGGTATATTCTGAGGAAATGGAAAAGTGGGATTGTGTACCTATAAAATATGGCAAAAATAATTAGATGTTCATTTGTGATCATTATGTTCTATAGATATTTCTTCTTTTCAGTCCTAGATATCGTTAACTCAGTATTTGGTTTACGGGTTATCCATCCTGGAGAAATGATGAAATACGAAATATCATTCTTGCCAAAAGAGTTTGGTGAGTTTTTCCATAGTTACAGAGTTGAAATAATGGGATATAAGCAATGCTTTTTCATAAAATGTCATGCTATATCTGAATTGCCTCGAATCGACTTCGCCCCTGATATGATGTTTGTCAAATGTTTGCCAAGTTTACAAGACAAGCCTGTAACCGAAAACTTTGTATATGCCATACAGGAAGAGGTGTTTGATTTTGGACCAATCATCCTTGCGAACCCTAAGTGAGTGAAAAAAATGTACTATTTTTTTCAACGGTAATATAAATGATAAATAATCTAAATTTGAAGAGTCTCAGAAACTAGTAGCTCCCTTAGTCCTATTTCCTGGAGGAATTTGAGGATGTCTGTAGGCTTCAATGTTCCTCTTCTATCCAGTAATCTCCCAGGTGCTATGCTCTAGGAATCTGAAGTGCTGTGCAGTTGGAAAGTATGTAGATGAAGGTTTCTTCTCCATGCCACCAAATCTGCATTCTTCTTCCTCCACTATTTTAAGCTTTTTCAGGTGCCCATTCAGGCGACAATGTTCCGTTAGGATCCCTGTTAAAACTCTTAGCGCAGTTTTACTTTGATCGATTCATTTGATCTCAACAGGTTGTAGTCACCCAGAAGAGTCTTTAATTGCCCTACTAGATCTTTCCAATGGTTAGATCTTCTCTTTTTCTCGACTTCACCTATTTCTTCCAATATTACATTGGGGCTGATTCCGCAAAAGGGTTCAGGCCCCCAGAAAGGTATTTCAGTCCCCCTCTTTGCTAGTTCATCAGCTATTTCATTTCCTTCTATTCCAGTGTGTCCTGGAATCCCTAGTAAGGTGACTATATTGTTCTCGCCTAGTTCATTGAGTTTGTCTAGGCATTCCTACACCATTTTGGAACTGATTACACAAGAGCTCAGTGCTTTAATGGCTGCTTGACTATCCGACATTATGATAATCCTTTATAAATATTGAGCTGGGCGCACTTTCTTATTGAAAGCTACTTGGGGTTTTTCCCAAGCTTTCAGAGTGTTTGATTTCTGGTCCAAACACTCCTATCTCAGCTCCTTCTATTGCTTTTAAGCCGTCTGTGTACCATTGAATGGCATTCTTTTCAAGTCTGGTAATGGTATTTGGATCCCATTCCTTCTTGTTGCTTAATTCCGTAACGAATTTCTTTGAAAAGTTATACTTTCTCATCATACCGTCTTGTATGGCGTGCCGTTTTGGTATTTAATAACATCGTTTTAAAAGAGGAAAAAAATATATATCTCTTCTTTCAAACATTTTTATTCCGTAATTATTCTGTTCAAGAATTAAAATTATGTTTTTCATTATAATAATACAGGAATTTCTAATATGAAAAACATAATAGAAATTGCCGATTTAAAATTATGAAATACATAATGAAAATTCATGAATAAAATTATGAAAAACATAATAGAAATTCAATTTCCATTATGTATTGAGGTTGCCTATACTACTCTAATACAAGTACCTGAAATCGTATAGTAAACGCATTACTGCAGGATAGGCAACCTCAATACATAATGGAAATTGAATTTCTATTATGTTTTTCATAATTTCAATTCATGAATTTCCATTATGTTTTTCATAAATTTAAATCGGTAATTTCTATTATGTTTTTCATAATGGAAATTCGCGTATTATTATCATGAAAACATAATGGAAATTTAACAATTAAAACTATTGAAAACATAATTGAAATTAAAGAAAAAAAAATTATGAAAAACATAATACAAATCCGTTTTGTATTATTTTTTCAATAATTTTTATTCTTCAATTTGTATAATGTTTCTCATAATTTTAATTCTTGAATTTCCATTATGCTTTTCATGATTTTAATACTTGAATTTCAATTATGATTCTAATAATAATAATACACGTATTTCCATTATGAAAAACATAATAGAAATTACCGATTTAAAATTATGAAAAACATAATAGAAATTCAGGAATTAAAATTATTAAAAACATAATAGAAATCCAATTTACATTATGTATTGAGGTTGCCTATTCTACAGTAATGAATTTACCATCCGATTTCAGGTACTTGCATTAGATTAGTATAGGCAACCTCGATACATAATGGAAATTGAATTTCTATTATGTTTTTCATAATGGAAATTCCTGTATTATTATTATGAAAAACATAATTTTAATTCATTAACAGAATAATTAGGGAATAAACATTTTTGAAAGAAGAGATATTTTTGTTTTTGTTTTTAAAACGATGTTATTAAATACCAAAACGGCACGCCATAGTCTTGTGGCATGTCCCAGGTAGTCCACAATTTATCAAGGTCGTGTTATATTTATAAAGATTATTTCTTAAATACAATCCTTTTATATCACTCTTATTCACAAAATGATACAATTTGGAGTAATTTCTGCAAAATATCAACAAAATTCAAACAAAAACAGCACCAGCTTTATAATAAACATAGATTCAAAAGTTTTGCATCACCCTAAATCTCCGGAAAAAAAATGTGTTCATTATAAATGGATCAGAGATTAATCAAATAATTAGTTTCAATAAAAAAAACGTCTATATTTGTCAAAAATTTTTATTATCCAATAATAAACTTGCTTTAAACATAAAAAGTATTCTTAGAAATGTAATAAATCGAATACAAATTGATTCTTTTTAAAGAAAAGGTTAAGTGAGAACCTGCATGAGAACTTTTATTTTTTAATCAATGCTATTAATAAAGAGTATTTCCACCTCTAGAATTTATGCAAGCTTGAAGTCACCTGCCCATGCTGTTTACCAAATTATTGATATTCTGTTGAGGAATATTTCGCCATTCTTCTTGGGCCGCATGAACAAGCTCTTGTACACTCCTGGGTGGATTCCTGCGTGCTGCCACTGGGCCACTGCCCTGGCAAGCATGTTCTATGGGATTCATGTCAGGAGATAGGGCAGGCCAGTTCAAACGATTGATCCCTTCAGTTTCAAGATACTCATTTACAGCTCTGGTCAGATGAGGTCGGGCGTTATTGTCCATAAAAACGAAGGAATTGCCAACAGCTGCGCGCCATAGTCTCACGTGAGGATGTAGAATCTCTCTGAGATACCTATCACCAGTCATCGTTCCCTCCACATGAATTAATTCTGTGCGATCATTTAACATGATACCAGCCCAAAACATAGCACTTCCTCCTCTGAAGGGCGGCACGGGGCGAGCCTGGGCAAGCTGAGCAACTCTCGTTGGATCCAGCCACACACGTATTCGATGGCCATCTTGTACCAAACAAATCCTTGTCTCGTCGGAAAAAGCACCGAATTCCAAAATTCTTCAGGCAAGGCCGCGTGTTCTTGAGCCCACTGTAGCCGGAGAACTCTGTGCTCAGGTTGTAGTCTGGACACTCTTATTGGTCGGCGACACCTCAAACCTGTCGCAAGTATCCGTCTTCGTAATGTCGAGATCGATACTTGAACTCCCAACGCATGTCTTATATCTCTTTGGAGAGCTGGTATTGCCATGGACGGGTTTCTTCGGATCGTTAAGTGGATATAGCGGTTCTGCCGCTGATTAGAAACACGCCTTCCACCGCTTCTAGGTCTATCATGAAGAGAATTGGTCTGGAGATACCGGTTCCATACACGAGACACATCACTTTGCCAAACGCCAACTCTGTTTGCCACGAACCTTCGAGAATGACCTTCTTCAACTAAAACCACTATTCTTGCACGGTCAATTTCACTTATGACTTGACGATTCATGTTTGCACTTAAAATCGTAAAAATCAAATGCCTTTAATGTTAAAATGATCGCACTAAAAATGTTATCTTACAAAAAAAACTGTAAACATCTATATATTGCAAAAAATATTAAACATATTGAAATGATAAACATTGATAAACAAGCCAACAAAAAATTGTTAGCGCAAAAAAATTCCTTCGCATCCGAAGAAGGTGATGCAAAACTTTTGAATTATGTGTATATCAATTGACATTGAAAGCACATTTTTTTTCATCCTATGTGACATTTCCAACTTATATAACTTGTGACATTTGTTCAGCTTTTGAAGAACTCGCAGTATTAACTGTAGAAGGTCCACATTTATTTCTCATTCTGTATATCCTGATGATGTTCATCCATCTCCAAGTAAGGATGAATTGCGCTATTTTGACACCTCACTGTATTATCAGTAATTGTAGTCTTGATTACCCTATCTATTTCTTCGTTTTTGGTTTTTCCGAACATATTCATTTTCAAACGCTTCAGCAGCTTCAACGCGATCGATTTAATTTGACGTTTAAGATGTATTTATTTATAATAATAGAGTACAGTCAGATGCACAGGCTCCTTGGTATACCTTTTTTGCTGAATAGTCCTTGTCTTTTATATGATAAATATAGTAAGGGAGGCGAATAGGGGATTTTCAGGGAATATATACTCGAACGTGGCAGTTGAAGATATGAGAGATACCTTAGACCTAATAGAACAACTTTGGAAAGTATTAGCTCTATATCTAGTGACGCGTGCCTAGGATAGACGATCAGATTAGTAAAAAAAATCGATAGTCTGAAATATTCGAGCGCGTCTATTAAGATATTAGGGTTTTAAGAGTAAATTTAATTGATCTGACGATAAGTCCTTGACGCCGCCGAGTTATAGGGTCGCGAACTTGTAAAAAAAAACGTTAATCCGGCATTCTCGAGCACGATTTTATTTTTTTATTTTAAAGAATATAATCTAAAACTTACTAAAAATACAAAATCTGCCGGTTTCCGCATGACCGGAAGTGTGGAGGAGCCATTTCGTCTTCCGAAAAACGCGTTGCGGCATATCAGTCGCAAGCGATACATTTTACAAAAAAAAGTTTAAATAAAAAAAAGGTCATTTTACACAAAAAAGGTTTCTTTACATTTTTGTCCAAAGTTAAAACTTTTGGACTTAAAGCATCGTGAAAACTCAAACTCCCGTTTTTTTGACTATATCTCGAAAACGGAGGGTGTTAAGAAAATTAAATTATGTAACTTTTATTATATTTCAAATTTTTTTTCCTAAAGCTTCTCGACAATTTTCGTGGACTCGGAAAAAGTTACGCGTATCTGTATACAAAAGTATTATTAACATGTA
>CAJUYH010000562.1:0-25972 GCA_910591685.1 Galerucella tenella
CGTCTAACCAAAGAGAGTTATCTGTTTCTGACGCGGCTTACGCTATCTAACAAGTAGTCTTCCCTGTTTAATTCATCTCCTACGTTCGTCTTTGTAGAGTACATATTTACATTGTGGATATTTAAAACTGCCATTGAAATCGGGTTTTTGAGATCGATTTCGGGTTCAAAGCTTTAGGTATACAGTGTGTAAAAGCTAAACGGAATAAATTCATTATTTCGGATACTGTACATATTCATAAAAAAATCCTGAAAAACGTCAAATTTAAATTATAAATTGACAACGTCAAGCGATCCCTACGCATCCCCCTTCGAATGACAGGTACAGCCATCAATCTTTTAATTGGAAGAAGAGACCTGTATTATATGGTTTGAAATGACGAGTAATTATTGGAACTTTAGTTCTTTATGCCAGGTTATGTTTGAGCGACCAGGGGTCGCGACGCAAAAGATCTGACCGTTACGCGTTACGTTACGAAACGTTATGTTACATTTCTTCGTTATGTGCCTTGCTTTTGCGTGCTTGTGCCTCCTTAGTCTCTCTCTCTCGTTTACGAAGCAGCGATTCATAATAATAAATATGCTCCTACCCGGATTTGAACCCGGGCCGCCCACGTACAATGCAAGCATTCTAACCACTGAACCACCGATGCTATATTGAAATTCTATGCAAAGCTAGTGCTAGTGATCTACTTGAATTTGTTCGGATAAATTTTTACTATTATTTCCATAATTTTTTTTGCGCGATTAAGGGGTCTAGCTACTTTTCGAAATACAGGGTGTTGAAATTTTGAAAACTTGAATGTTTTAATTCGATAACTTTAAAATGGATGGATAAATTGATTTGACATTTGGCAGGTAGTTTTTAAATGTAAAAGGACATATTTTGAAAGAAATTGTAGTTTGTGCAACTAGTGTGGATATGATGGCCATATCGCACGAAGGCGGAGTGCTCAATCGTTCAAGTGCGATATGGACAATCCACACGAGTCGAGCAGCATATTTTTTCTACGACCCACTTAGGAAAAAATCTAGAAAATAAAAATTTCTATAAACTGTAATATAACTTCAAATAAAAATTTAACAATTCAATTTTATGTTTCCACTAATTTTGTGGTAAACGAATGTCCAATTTGTATAATGCCACGGTTTCCTTTTTTAAATATACGATGCTGTTATAAGTAGATGTTGCCAGTCGGACTCCCTCATGGAGGGTACCGTACCATTATCTATAATAATGAATATTCTGCTTATTATTTCAAACGTCTACCTGTTGTCGTTATTGATATCAAGCAGAATGATTATTTAAAAATAAAATTAACAATAAAAAAAAATTCCTCGCGGGGAATCGAACCCGGGTCTACCGCGTGAGAGTCTGGTGTGCTTACTACTCAACCACCAAAGAATATGCAAATTGTTTATCTATAACGTCAGATGTATTACATAACTTTTGCTTAAAAGGAACTAAAGTTCCTACCGTGTGTCCCGCGACACGTTCTATCTTTTTATTTTTTAAATTATTTATTCTCATTCTTGTGTAAAAACAATTTTATATTTTATATATTGAATATTTTAACTTCTTCCTTTTATATTCTTCATTCACTTTTTTCTCTGGATTTGAATTATCTTTTTAATAGTCATATACCTAACTTAACATTATATTATTTTATTGCATACCAGCAGCATCTGATTCTTCTGTGTTCATTCAGCTTAAGTCTCTGGCTTGTGTATAAGTTTTAGTTATGTTCTGTCAACTGAATGAAAACGTTATTATAAATATGTTCATTCATTGCTCACAAAAATAAGTTCTCCTGTTAAAATCGTCTTCCATCCCTCCTCATTTTATAGGAATACTATCAATGCATGGCTAACATTGAATGTAGTGGTTGCCTATCTGCTCGATGTATGTGGGTCTTCCTCAAGCTCAAGCATCACATCTAATTTTATTTCATCACTTTTTGAATTGGCAGCTGCCTCACATGACCAAACTCGCGAGCTCTATTCCACTAATTGTTTCTTGGAGTACTGCTATTTTTGCTTTACCACAGAGAAGTTCTGGACCAATAGAAGCACATCTTCTCAGGCTAGTAAGTCTGTCTCTTCATTGCCCTTGTGATCTGAACGCATGCGTTTATTTTGGGTATCCAAGAATTTACTTGCATGGAGCTTGTATACTAGTTTTAATATTTATCAGCTGGAAATCAATAGTTTATCTTCAAGATGATTGTTAATTATTTATATAAAATATTTCAAAGTTAAGTATTTATTTTGTGAGAAGTTTTAGTTGCATAAATGACAGGAGTTTATAGTTTTTCTTTTGACTTTGATCGAAATCGATGCATTTAACATTGATGTGGTTTATTATTAAGCCTGCATTTTTGGCATGTATATCTTTTATGGCAGACTGCTGAAGTTTCGAATTATATCATTTCAGTTATTTTTAAATGCGGTGCACACGGTGTGTAAATAAACTAGTAACAAAAATAATTCATTACCACGTAGAAATCGACGTTTTTTCTTTTTATAATCGATTAAGATAACATATAACAAATAATGTTGTTTATAATATTCTAATTATTAAAATTTTAAAAGTTCATCACCGAGCTTCATAGTGAAACATTACCAATGCCATGAGCCATTTTTCCGAAAGAAACTAGTTCTGTTTTTATATTTTATTCCATCTAATTCTCCCAAAACTATTCCGGTTGTGGCCTCTCTTTCACCTCTCTTCCCGTTACATCATATCCATAATTGCTCTCTCTCTCTCTCTCCAAGGTCCAAAAATTTTTGACTCTTTATTACGGAAGCATTAAAAACATCTCACAATTATGATGGAGGCCTCAATGAATCTAGCACCAATACACATTAGAAATAGATTAGAAAGTCAGATCTGTCACACACAGAGTGTTGGGTTTTATTATTCATGTTGATGACATTTTTCTATTTTTTATCAAATGCATTGCCTTTTGTAAATATGGCAACACTGTCAATTTCTGAAAGCACCTGTTTTGCTCTCGACTCTCTCGTTCGAGCCACGTGTGTATCGTGGTTCGAGCCAAGGGCACTAAGGGCAGTCGGTAACTACACTCAAATGTAGAAACATGTATTATTTTATATCGACTGATAAATATATATTGTATAAAAATTGATAGAAAATATTATTTTTTCAACGTTAGAAGTGATACAAAATCTATAATACAGTCCACTAGTAGTATATTCAACACAGAGTATTTCTATTTTTCGCAAAAGTCGTTCTGACATTGATTATTTATCATTTAGTAATATTAGGTCAACTACTAAAGAAGAATCCAAGGAAGCTTATAAAAATGTTACCGAAAATCTAGAATCTGACATTAAAAACAATCCTAATCGGTTTTGGTCGCTTGTTAATTCCGCAAAGATTGGTTCCTCTATTCCTGATCAAATGGTATATGAAAATTTTGAATATAATGGCCCACAGGAGGTGGTTGATAGATTCGCTTCATTTCTCTCCAATAATTTTACTCCGTCGGGCATCTGCTCTCATCACGACAGTCATAATAACAGTCAGAATATTTTAAGTATCAGAGAATTTTCTGAAAACGGAATTTTAGTGGCTGCTAAGAAACTTAAGCACAAACAGACAAATGGACCCGATTTAATACCGGCCTTCTTTGTCAAGGACTGTGCGTATACTTTGTGCAAACCCCTCTATAGAATTTTTAATCTCATTCTCAATCTCAGGAAGTTTCCCGATTGTTGGAAGGTTTCTAGGATTTGCCCCATATTTAAAAATGGCTTAAAGAATGACATAAGTAATTATCGTCCAGTAGCTATTCTACAACATGGTTTCATATCTGGTAGGTTCACAGTTACGAATC
Organism: Galerucella tenella; assembly: GCA_910591685.1. Lineage (NCBI taxonomy): Eukaryota > Metazoa > Arthropoda > Insecta > Coleoptera > Chrysomelidae > Galerucella > Galerucella tenella. The sequence continues at coordinate 3,860 of CAJUYH010000562.1, forward strand.
TATTTTGCGTAACCCAATTCATTTGTGAAGTGCTGGAGAAGAAAAGTCAAGTTGATATTATCTACACTGACTTTTCTAAAGATTTGATAAAATTGACCATGGCCTACTTTTACATAAACTTAATTTATTTGGTGTAGATGACATGTTAATTGCTATACTTAGTTCTTATCTTAATGATCGCACTCAATATGTTCAAACTTTAGGATACAAATCTCAACCTTTTCTTCAAACTTCAGGTGTCCCACAGGGCTCTATATTGGGTCCCTTACTATTCAACATTTTTATAAATGACATTACCAATGATCTGGATGCTGACATTGATAAAGACATATATGCTGATGATATGAAACTATACTGTGGAATAAACTCCGTTAATTTGGTCAATAATTGGTCTATCAGAAACAAGCTTCCTATGAACCCAAATAAATGTAACGTAATGTCCTTTTGTCGGAAAGAAACAACTATCCAATTTGATTACACCTTGTGCAACATTGTCCTCGACAGACCAGATGTCCTGAAAGATCTGGGTGTTTATTTTGATCAAAGGTTTTTTTTTGTTCCTCATATACAAAAAACGGTCTCTGCAGCATATCGGTCAGTGGGTTTCATAGTTAGAAATGCGAAATGTTTCAAAAATATTAACACATTGAATATTTTGTTCTCGGCATTTGTAAGATCGCAACTGGAGTATACATGTGTTTTTTAGAGCCCGAATTATAATATTCATGTTTCCGCTTTGGAACGAGTACAAAGAAGATACTTTAAGTCGGCTTCTTATATCTTGGACGGTCTTTATCCTGTTAGAGGCACACCTCAAGAACACTTTTATTCTCGTTTTAATAGCAGTAGTTTACTTCGTCGTCGATCAATGCATTCAGTTATGTTTTTATATAAAATTGTTAATTATATTTTCAAATGCGATATTATTGTATCGCTACTAAATTTCAGAGTTCCTAGAACTAATTCTAGAACCAATAGCCTTTTCTATGAATTACCACATATGACAAACGATCACAAATTTTCACCATTAAACCAACTTATCATTGAATACTCCTCGATTGAGTCAAACATAAATATTTTCTGCACAAATAATAGACAAATAAAACGAATCTTTCTCCGGGGTAATTCATAGGAAAGATTTCACTTCGCATATAATGTTTGTGTAAGTCTCTTTTTGTGAGTGCCTAGCTGTATATGAGTGCTTACTTTTTTTCCCTAATACTGCATTGTATTATTTTTTTTTTATTTTTTTCTGTCACCTGTCATTATTATCCTGTGTTCGTCCTTATCCTGTAATTGGGGCTGCTCGAGGATATTGTAATTAAATAAATTAAATTGAAAAAAAATTATTTACCAACGCATAATTCAAACAAACAGCAGAGAAGCTGAAAGTGGATGCCTTGATGGAGAGTCCTATCAACATGCCACCTATAGGATATAGTTTTAACAATAAGGTTCCATAACTATACCAGGTAGGGAAGACTGGAAAAATGGAAGAGAGAAGTACCGTACCAAATCAGAGTTAGCTGGAATGGAATGGATGGAACAACGGATAGCTATTCCAATAAGTATAAATAAGGATGTCACAACTTTCCAAGCAGAAGTGACGGTGATTCGCAGCTGCCTGGAAAAAATTGAAACGCAGAGGAAAAGATATCGTATAGTTTTTATGCGACTTCCTGGAGAATGCGGTTACTTGTATTAATCGGTAAGAAACTACATGGAAGGTTCAGTCTTGGTGATGATTGATTACTGGTCGGGTTGGAAATGGTTCAATTGGTGACTTCATCAAGCCCATACATGTATATTCGGAGATAAGATATACTGACACTAATTCCCTTATTTTATTTTATCCAAAACAACCTGAGCTGTTTTTGTGGTCACCACCCATTCTCCAATTAACTTTTTATCCAGAATCATTTTCTTCAATTGAGTGCCAGAGCCCTTTTGTGGTATTAGCTCCAATGTAATATTAAAGAAAATATGCGATGCTGAAAGCAACAGAAGATCTGACCATTAGAAATATCCAGTAGACTAAGACAACCAAATATACTTCTGGCAAACAACAATCAGGAGACAACAAACGGATGCCTAAGCCAGAGTAAAACTGCACCAAGATTCAACAGACGTCCTGGCGCGACAAAATATTGGAGGAAGAAGAATATGTAACTCGCTGAGGTGCTTGTGCTTTTTCCTGGGTGTTGATCAATTTCATCCGGAATATCTTGCTCTACCCTCACATTTCTAACTGTGCGGGAAGGAGCAGTGTTTTTTGTAAACTTCCAGTATACGATAAGCATTGGTGCATATAAGCAAATGAAGAATGATGGGATATATGTTGCGGATATTTTCCAGCATAACGAACATCTAGCTTCTAGAGAATTACAATTACCAAACACAAAATGCATACTCGATCACTTTTTACCCTATTTTGAAGTTCCTCTTTAATACTTTTATGAATAATAGTATATTATGCAATGAGCACAAAATGATGCCCATTTTGCACGAGTATGTAATTTGCAGCACGAGCCAAAGGCTGCAATTCATACGAGTGCAAAATGGCCATTTTGTTGCGAATTGCATACTATACTTTTTCTATGACATTATCATTCACGTTTAATACATGCATACATTGCAAAAACTTTGAAATAAATAAACTGATAATATTTCATTACTCCGAATTCGCCGCTAATGGGTTTTCTAGCACAGTTAAAATATAAATTGGAGAAATATGGTAATATCTTCTGTATGTTCCTTGTGGTATATTATTCATTCTTTTTTTCAATTTTTTTGGGAAATTAAACCACAATATTTTTAAATTCTTTACTTCAACGTTTCGGTAGCGTTCCAGCTACCGTTGTCAAGAAAAAATAAGTAGAAATTAAGTAATTTCTTATCCCTAACTGACACAACAGAAAAAATTTGACAACTAGACAATCAAAAATTATTTTGAAGTTTAAGACTGCAAAATTTTGTTATCAAATCGAAAATAATATTAAAAGAACCCAATAATAAAAGACGGAAAATCAAAGAAAGTGCTTTAATACAACTAAATGCAGATAAATGTGTAGCTAGTATTTCAGCCGAATGTAGTCAAATTTGGTTACCAATGTTAGAAAGAGAAATTTCCAATAATCAATTACCTGCGTTATCAGGATAGCATCATAAGTTTTTATCCAGGTTTTCTTATGATTTATAATTTGAATAGTTGTTAATCGATACACAAAATCACAAAACTGAGTATACATATTTCAAAAACTTAAATATTCATACACAAAAAAACTATCAAGAAACGCGTTTTATTAACAACATTTCCAATATAAGCGGAAAAACGCGCTATCCCAATAAAAACCGTTCCTGGAACGTGCACTTCACTGGATTCCATTTCTAGTAGACTATCATATCGTTGGAATGTCAAAAAATGAAATATTTCATTTCACATTTTGCCACAGATATGATCTACTATGAATGGACCTTAATAAAAATTTGATAACAAAATTTTGCAGTCTTAAACTTCAAAATAATTTTTGATTGTCTAGTTGTCAAATTTTTTGGAACTTTAGTTCTTTACGCCAGGTTATGTTTGAGCGACCAGGGGTCGCGACGCAAAAGATCTGACCGTTACGCGTTACGTTACGCTACGTTATGTTACATTGCTTCGTTATGTGCCTTGCTTTTGCGTGCTTGTGCCTCCTTAGTCTCAATCTCTCGTTTACGAAACAGCGATTCATAATAATAAATATGCTCCTGCCCGGATTCGAACCCGGGCCACCCGCGTGCAATGCGAGCATTCTAACCACTGAACCACCGATGCTATATTGAAATTCTATGCAAAGCTGGTATTCGCAGTGCTAGTGATCTACTTGAATTTGTTCGGATAATTTTTTACTATTATTTCCATAATTTTTTAGCGCGCTTAAGGGGTTTAGCTACTTTTCGAAATACAGGGTGTTGAAATTTTGAAAACTTGAATGTTTTAATTCGATAACTTTAAAATGGATGGATAAATTGATTTGACATTTGGCGGGTAGTTTTTAAATGTAAAAGGGCATATTTTGAAAGAAATTGTAGTTTGTGCAACTAGTGTGGATATGATGGCCATATCGCACGAGGACGAAGATCGTTCAAGTGCGATATGGACAATCCACACGAGTCAAGCAGCATATTTTTTCTACGACCCACTTAGGAAAAAATCTAGAAAATAGAAATTTCTATAAACTGTAATATAACTTCAAATTAAAAATTTAACAATTTTATGTTTCCACTAATTTTGTGGTAAGCGAATGTCCAATTTGTATAATGCTACGGTTTCCTTTTTTAAACATACGATGCTGTTATAAGTAGATGTTGCCAGTCGGACTCCCTCATGGAGGGTACCGTACCATTATCTATAATAATGAATATTCTGCTAAATATTTCAAACGTCTACCTGTTGTCGTTATTAATATCAAGCAGAATGATTATTTAAAAATAAAATTAACAATAAAAAAAAATTCCTCGCGGGGAATCGAACCCGGGTCTACCGCGTGAGAGTCGGTGTGCTTACTACTCAACCACCAAAGAATATGCAAATTGTTTATCTATAACGTCAGATGTATTACATAACTTTTGCTTAAAAGGAACTAAAGTTCCTACCGTGTGTCCCGCGACACGTTCTACCTTTTCTGTCGTGTCAGTTAGGGATAAAAAATTACTTAATTTCTACTTATTTTTTCTTGACAACGGTAGCTGGAACGCTACCGAAACGTTGAAGTAAAGAGTTTAAAAATATTGTGGTTTAATTTCCCAAAAAAAATTAAAAAAAGAATAAATATGGTAATGTTTTCTTTATTGCTATTTCTAATAATAACACAGAAATAGAAGCCTATAAAAATGTATTTATAGAAAACAACTATGATATTACTTGTTACCCACTAAAACTTTGACAGAAACGATCTGCTGACATTTCATCAATTTGTCGCTGTACTTCATAATTTGACAAGCCGTAGTCGTCGTGATTTTAGAGTGAACCTAGACCTAACACAAAATATTCCATTTCGCATTTGTTGCTCAGCAACTTGCCTAGCAGCCGATGCAAAAATGAAATTCTGTACAAAATGTGCTTGTTTATGATTAAAGTTACGGTTATAAAATGAACATTTATCGAGGTTGTCGCAGAAAAAATCTATTTCGAACGTACATTGTATTACTAAAAACAGAAGATCAATTACAAAGTATGTTTATTGAGCTACTAGTGAATTTTTCGCCTATATTTCGTCATAAAATAACGCCGATGCCGACCGACTCTCGGAAAAAACATAAAGGGAAAATCTGTAAAAGGACACTATGCGTACATTGAAATGGGAAAATATCAGATTAAGCTGGTTTAAATGTTTTATGGATCAATCACTGTCTCCACCAACGTTAACATCGAGTTTATCTTCGACAATATACAAAATAAATCTTTTAAGTGTTTGTAATACGACCCGAAAGATGCGGGATAAAGAAGAAGATGATTGGGGACAAAAATACACGACGTAACAATTGTATTAATGCGACCACCAACAAGAAAGCAAAAGTAATTTAGAAAAGTCAGGACGATTTAAGCGTGTTATATATTATATGTGTATTTGTCCGTACTTGGGTGATAGAGAATGAAATTTGTTCGAATCGCTCACTAATTTACTGTTCTCAGGTTAGATTATAAAGTTATATTGTGTTCTTTTTAGACGAGTTTTTGAGTGATTTTGTGTGGAATTGACTGCTTTGGAGTGATATTATGTCAAATTGTGCGTTATTAATAGTTATTTACGTAACTAGTTATGAAAAGAGCGATATTGTTCAACAAGCGTAATATTTATCAAAACAAGCGCTAGCGAGCTCTGCAAATTACGCCAGTTGAACAATGTCGCTTCATAACGTGTTTATTGTTTTATCTGATTCCGCGCTTTCATAATATTCAATAAAATCTTCAATTACAATGATAATATTGAAGTGGAATCAAATGGTATTAGAAGTATTATTACTATGATGTATTCACCCAGAAAATTGACTCACTTTAAATAACTGTGTCCTGAATAATGTTGTTTTCAATGTTTATAAATCTTAAAATACTATTGAATTGAAATAATGGGTTAATTGTACAGTTTAAATAATGAAATAATTGTCAGTTTTTACAGTACCCAATTAATAAACTATTTTTTGAATCTCATGTGGTATCTCTATGTTGAAACTGAAACAGTTACGTAAAGTTTTTACATAACTACTTTTACTTACGACCCCCTCTGTAATCAGTCAATAGCACACAGTCAGTATCAATGTAATGATGTCTATTACGCACTGTAAAAAAAACGCATAGCTGTAAAGTAAATCGCACGGCTTCCCTAGCAACATCTTAGCAACTGTCAATAGACGTCGCCATTTTATCAAAATTTACTATTTGAAAACATTCGATATGGCCACGTTTAACTATGAAAAGCACAAAGGGCTAAAAGTATGTATTGATTATAATTGAAAAATGGACTTTTGATTATCAACAATATATTAATGATGATTAAACGTTAGTTCTTCAATGTGCTTCTTTCATTTGTAATAGAGTAATAGAGATGGAGTTTACCAAGCACCTCTTATTATGTAACTGTTATTTCTTGTGCTTCTTATAAATACAAGTACAAGTAGGTCGTAGGTAAAGTATAGTACGTAACTCGTGCTGTAAAACATGTAAAATGCTTCTTACCACACACGTTACGTAATATACTATTCATAACTGATATATGATGGTTATGAAAAATCGTCAAGGAGTGACTAAAAGTGTCACATTTGATAGCGGAATCAGATAAATAAAATAACGTCATATTGGCTGTTTTCGATCGTCTTTATTCGGTGTACTTAGGTGTTTTTGTCTGTATTTGAGTGATAGTGATTGGAATATGGTCCATTGCACGTTAATTTATGTTTTTTATTTTCCCTATATTGTAAACAACGCTTTTTGACACTGTTTTTATAGTCGTATGCACAAAACAGTCTAACCTATGGAAGTGAAAGTTTATAGGATGACCTTGAATACAAAAATGAGGTTTCAAACCCATCCACCTGAAGCGCTAGTTGCAATTGAGTTGTCGAAACAGGCCTGGCAGCTAAGGCCTAGCACGAAAAGAAGAAAAGATTTTAAAATTCATTAAAGCTGTCATATAGTTGTTGTCACCATTGTCTTTCATAGATTGTTTCCTTTTGCCGTTTGCTGCTGTTATTTGTGTTTTAATTAGGTACTGTAAGTCTTATCAAGTGTGATAATTCATAATATTTATAATGGTTGGTGTGAAGTGTTGCGTTCCTGGGTGTACAGACATTGCATCAAAACGAAATAGGTTTCCCAAACATGACCCTTTGTTGTTGAATGAATGGGTTGCCTTTATTCGCAATCCAAAACTGAGGGAATCAAGCGCTGAACAGATTTATAAATCCTACAAAGTTTGCAACAGATATTTTGAACCACAATATATTGTTATTGGGACAAAAAGGGGCCTCACTCGCAAAGCTGTTCCTACAATCCTTTCAGGATTGATCAAAAAGTGATGGGAAATACGTAATATTATCACTCTTAGGCATTACTTAGCACGTGGTGAAATGTAAATTGCATTTAGGAATTCCTAAATTCGTTTTAGGTATTACCTGACTCTGAAATGGTTAGTGAAATTGCGCATTAGTCATTCAAAAAACAAACTTCCGTTAAAAAAGCACTATGAAATAGTTCTGAACCCATCCACTGCAATCGCTGAAATTCTTCTTTCCTTAGTCTGTTTTTCGGCCTCAGCTGCTTTGCCTATTTCGACAACTCAATTGCAACAAGCGCTTCAGGTGGATGGGTTTGACACCTCATTTTTTCATTCTAAGAAATCCTATTGGACTTTCACTTCTATAGGTTGGACTGTTTTGTGGTCGTACGTCAACAATCTGGATTGCCAAAATGACCACGGCCTCATGATAATTTCATACGGGCAATATTCTAGTTAAGTCTTGGAGCTTTATAAGGTTTTATAGATTGTTTTCAATTTAATATTCCAAGTTTGCTGTCGAAGTCCTATTCAGGTAATGTGATTACCAAAGGGAGAGAGTATGTCTACATATTTTTCTTCTAGAAAGAAAAGAAATAAAAGTTTCAAAAATGTCTATATATGGAAATATACCTCGTAAATATGAAATTATATGCAAACCAGAACAGGAGCTTCGAAGTATTGCGAAAAATATTTGGTATTGAAATACAAAGTTAAACTACAATACAATATAACGCAAAAACCGAGTCTTGAATAGAATAATTGGATACTATTATAAAAAAATTGATTTCCCTCGAGCCTACCAGCTCTACCAATATTTTATATATATTTTTTAATAACTGAACGAATAATTCCGTGTCACCCTTCATACTTTAATGTCTTTACTAGCTTTGAAAAACAATCAGCTTTATACAATTACGAAAGCTTTTCAGAAGATGAAGTAACTTTGAACGGAATAATCTCTCTTAAATAAATGGTTTTTTTTATTTGTAATTCTTTTCATAGTTTTACTGAAATAGATGTTTCTCCGTTGAAGTTTTTGATTGGGACGAAATATTAGGCTTACTAGCTGTGGCTATTTTATAAAAATCAACCTTTTTTATTCCCGTAGGCTTAATACATTATAATGTCTTCAAAACAACTAATCTTCAGAGCATTCCATTTTTTTATTCTGTTGTTTAACGTCGGTCTATTTCTGCGACTGAGGCTAATCACCGACGCCGGGAGCACTCTACCCCTAACCGGAAATTTTGGCGAACCCACTAGTGTTCCAACCAGTGGTAGCGTTCTTTAACGAGCCCAACATCCATGGACTCGGGACCTCGGTTTTACGTCTCCTTCGAAAGACGGCATACCTACATTATACCTCGTGCTCATCGGTATAATGCCTGCGAGCTGAGATATGCTAGTCCGCTGCAGGCTGTACGGGCCCTATACGATGGTTCTCCCTGGCATGGTCACCCATCCAAGTACTAACTATGTTCGTCACTGCTTGACTGTAATTATCGCCTCAAACGCGTTCCATTACAGTGCTGGGTCGTCGCCCAAAAATGTTCCATCTGTACAACTAGGACCTTCACTGTTTAGTCCTTTAACAATTAAGCTACTATTCAGAGCCCCCTCCTGCTGTCTTTTTTCCAAAAGTTATTTTTGCTGGTTTGTTTTTTATTGTTGATACTCCAACTGGATGTATCACCCAGTAAGCACTGTAAATCTTCTTTCCTTTTTTATAAAACCTTGTGGTTTTTTCCGTTTCTATCAATGGTATTTATTTTGTTCTATCCCAGCATGGCCCTAATGGCTATCGTATCGTAGTCCTTTCCTTTCGTACAATCCTGGACCATCTAAATAATAAACAAATCTCCACAGCTTTTTGATAAACGCACATCTTTTCTAAAATAGCAAGCATTATAGTTTCTCCAATATTGCTGATCTAGTTAAATTACAATAATTCCACCTAACTCATCTCATTTTTTTGAGCCCATTGGTATGGCAAGAAGTTAATAGCGTGATCCTTATTTCTATCGTATTCTTGTCCTTCCTTTTCGTTTGATCCTGGATCGTCTGTATAATAAACAAAATATTTTGTAGCCTCTCGGGGTGTTTAGAATTTACAGTACATAAATATTGCCTCATTCAACCGGTATGATAAATAATTGTCAAATCTGTTCTCACGAAACTTCAAAATGCTCCTTTTCGTAAAGTCAACTTACTAACATATTATGAAACCCGCCCTACAGTCCGGACTGAAAACAAACCCCGTTTGACTTTGAAGTGTTATTCAATATCCGTCGGGCCTATAGCACAGGATATAGTTGTTACTTCTTAGTTGAAAGGTCACTGTATTTGAAAAATATTTTTCAAAATTTATAAAGCGTTAGAATAATTATTATTCAGCGAAATCTATTGAAAACAATCTCTTAAGCAGCTGGCTAGACACCACAAAGTAATCTTGATAGTAGATTGTCTCGCAAATGAAGGAGCTTGTACTACTCCTTTTATCAGAACCGAACCATTTTGTGGTATCCCAAAAAGCCGCATCATGGAAGAAGTCTGAAAATGGACTGGAACAGGTCTACTTAGAGTCTTCAAGCTACAAACCTATCTCCAAAAAGGATAAAAGGTTTTCTCGGAAACATAGATCTCTAATATCAATGCTGAGTTTAACTATCCTTCTTCTTTTTAAAAAATTAATTTTAATACACAAAATTCGTTTTCTCATTTCGATTAGAGTTGATAGGATTTTTTCTTGAGTTTTATGTTCTTCGAGATGTGATATACAGTGTGGAAACCACTTATGGAATAAAATGTCATTATTTTAGAAAATTATGAAAAATGCCGAGACAGGTCAACTTTTGAATTGAGTTGTGCGTAATGTAAACATAAATGTAAATGTACAGGGTGATTCACGCAAGTATGCCATAGTCGGTGTTTTTTTTATGAAACACCCTGTATATTTGCATATTTTTGAAATCCTCTTAATGAACCGTTTCCAACAAACAAAATAATGTATGGCCAATTATGAATTATACAGGGTGAAATTTTAAAATTAATAATTTATCACACTTGAAATATTGGTACTTTTTTAAATTAGCTAAATATGGATTTATCAAAAATCCAAACTAACTAATTATTAGACGTATTTGTATATTAAACAAAACCTGCTACGCCCATGAATTTTATTATAAAAACCTAAAAATTGCCTAAAAACGCCAATAATTAAACAAAATCGGTAAATAATGTGGATTGTTTTAAATCGTAAATAATGTGGATTGTTTTCCATTCTGTCAGTTGTTGATGTGTTGACGATTGTTGATGATCGGGTACGGGGATAACTGCAGAAGTCAAGTTGAAGTGGCAAACTTATTTAATCACAGGTATCCCGAATTGCCTAATATTTCACAAAGTGCTGTGTCTAAAATTCATGCACAATTCAGAGAACTTGAACATATCAAACCATTGAAAAGAAAACCACACTTCGTTGAAGATGATGTGAAAGTGGATATTTTGTTAAGTGTCGAAGAGAATCCAACTTCAAGTACACGTCAAATTGCCAGAGAAAATAATGTTAGTCATACAACTGTTCTAAGATGTCTTCATAAAGAAAAACTTCATTCCTACAAATGAACTTTTGTGAAGGAGTTAACAGGAAGACGATCCAGATCGTAGAATGGATTTTTGCGGAAGATTGATGAATAAGCTGAACAGAAATGAGATAGCTCTTGGTACCATTCTTTTTTCTTACGAATCAACATTCACATTGAATGGAGAGGTGAACCGATAGAACTGTAGATATTGGTCAGCAGAGAATCCTAATTGGATGCGTGGGACACATACTCAGTACCCTAAAAAGGTGAACGTTTGGGCTGGTATCCTAGGCGACGATATGATTGGTCCTATATTTATAGATGGAAATTTGAGGTTTGGGTTATCTCAAGAACAAAGTATATGCAACACAACCAACTAGCATTGTAGACCTCAAAGACAGGTTAACTACAGAAATACGGAATATTTCACCTCAAACTATGAACAAAGTTAAGGAGACTGTGCTATTGCCAACAACTAGTTGGAGAACATTTTGAGCATTTATTCCAATGTATTAAAATCAAATACATCAGGTATGTATGTGTTTAATAACTGTAAAAATAAAAATTTCACCCTGTATAGGTAATTCATAATTGACCATACATTATTTAGTTTGTTGGAATCGGTTTATTAGGATGATCTCAAAAATATGCAAATATACAGGGTGTTTCATTAAAAAAAACAACACCGACTATGGCATACTTGCGTGAATCACCCTGTACATTTATATTTATGTTTACATAACGCACAACTCAATTCAAAAGTTGACGCGTCTCGGCATTTTTTATAATTTTCCAAAATAATGACATAAAGAATTTTATTCCATAAGTGGTTTCCACTGTTCATGGATTTTTTTTTATATTCCTCTCAGCTCAGGCACAACGCGAGTTTCGACCTGGATATTAGTTTCCGCATCGTTTTTCAATGATCCCCCGCATCTGCTCACATTTTGTTATGGTAATGTTGAGGTTAGTGTAACAAGAATATCATTCCACCCATGATTTTAGTTGTACCGATTTTAAATAGACTACGCGGAGTGAGTATATATTAGCGGAAAACCTCGGGGAGAAATATTGCTGATAGATTTTCTCTTTCTCAGTTTAGTTTTAACCTTTAAATTGGTTTGTGAAGGAAGAAATATATAAGAGGTGCAATTTTAGATAAAATCTTTGGTTATACAGCTAGGAAATAAATTTTAAAGGTCGCACTTAACATTCACAAGTTTTGTGCTCTATTTAGTTCACAAATTTAGCCAAATTAAAAGTTTTTAGGAAATGGTGAGAGTTGAAAAAGCAGCCGTCAGCAACTTTTATTGGCACACGGCTGGCTTTTTGGCACGTGCCAATGGTCGCATCTAGACCGAATTGGCCCTGCCAATTGGAAACCAGTTGCTTGGTACGATCCTTATTAAGGTTAGTTGGTTTAAATCGCAACTTAAGGACCACCCTGTATATTATTCAAAAATATTAATTATTTGAAAAAAGTGGTCATTAAATTCATACAAAAATTACGGAGGTTTTTTACGAGATTTTGACTTAGCAAATTCTTCAATAAAATCTGAATAATCTATTGAGCTCATTAGTTCATTTTCGATTGACAGTAGCGAGAGTGATGATAATCTATTATCCTCCATTGCAGAGCGATATTTGTTTTTAATGTAACTCGGGGTACTGGAAGACCTTTCACCCTCGCAATAATTGAAAAAATAAGGTTTATGAAAAGTATAGTACTTTGGGGCTCGATTTGGGGCCCTTCATAACACGGGGCCCAGGGCTTTAGCACCCAAAGCCCCCCCCCCTTAATCCTCGCAATCCTAATGAAATGAATTAACCTCTCATGAATATCGGTGACGGTGACGTTTTGCCACTACCAAAAACCATTTAACGCGGTTAAGAGGATTTTACTTCAAAAATCCTTAATAAAAGCTGATGTGAGTGTGTAAAATACTCTTTATAATTTAAAGGATAGCAGCAAATTTTTGTGTTTTTTATAATTGAAATTCCTTGATAAACAAGAATCCATCGCATCTGTATGTTTTGTTTCAACATCTCCATAAAATCAAGATCAAAACTTTTCCCAATCTCCTGCAAGATTTACGTTTATTGTTTTATTTTTTCGTTACAAATGGTATTTGTTCTCTAAAAACTTTTTTTATCAATACAAAGGAGATTGAAAATCTGGAATCTGTAAATGTGGCGACTTTTTATTGAAATCTGTCTGTTTCCATTCTATCTATAAATATTTTATAGAATAGAACTTGAAATGAATGAAAAGAAAACAAAAAATCCAATGAGACTAGGTAAGCGGTCAGGTCAGATATTAGACCGTAATTATGTAGGTAGGTATGCTCCAGAATTGCAAAAATTTTAAAAAAATTAAAGAATACAATACATAATCTGTATCTGTAGAGTGGGGAGGGTGAGTGTGTAGGCTCACAGCACTTAGGCCACATGTGACCCATTGTACATCCTCCCGAGGAGTTGTCCTCCTAGGTCATTGTCCATCCTGTCCTTCTCAGGAAGGTGGACAGGTCACTAGGAGACATCACCTTTATATCGGCAGGTGTAGGCCAAGACTCACCGAACACTCACTCTCTTGTTGACGATAACTCCGGACACTCGCATAAGACATGCCTGACAGTTTCATCTTCCTGTTCACACATCCTGCATAGAGGTGTGTCCACTAGCCCCATAGTATGGAGGTGTTTCCTTAGTTGACAGTGACCAGTCAGAAATCCTACTGTTAAACGTAGGTTTTTCCTGGTCATCGCCAAATATTTCTTCGGCGCCAGCTTTCCAGGGTCGCCTAGGGTGATCCTGGCAAGACTGCATTCTTTGATTCCATCCCATCTCTTAAGGGATTGAGCATGGGTGTAACGTTTGGCTAGTTCCGCAATTGTCGAAGTCGTTAGGCCGTAGGTGTCACTGGGTCCTAGAATTTTTAGTCCAGCGGCTTCCCTGGCTAAAGAATCAGCAGTGCGATTTCCTTTACTCCTGTCGTGCCCTTTAACCCACCTCACGATAATATTGTTATCTGCCGAGGCATCAGCTAAATCTTGGTGGCACTCTAGTACTAGCCTCGATATAACACGTTGTCTGTTCAAGGCTAATAGGGCTTGTCTACTATCAGTGCAGATTGTTATGTTTTTGCCAGAAATTCCTCTTCTGGTTAGTTCTTTTGTGGCAATTGAGATACCAGCCAGTTCTGTTTGAACCACGCTGGTATTGTTTCCCATTCCCCACTTAATCTTGAGGCTCAGTGCTCTCGAGTAAACTCCACATCCTGAGCCTTCTTTCATTTTTGAACCATCTATATAAATGCGTATTGCATTTGCAGCATCTGGCTCTGTGTTCTGTTTTATTTGAATTTTGTAGGGTTTGTTAAACAAAAACCTGGGTTCAATTGCATCGTTGGCTGCCTGCAGCAGAGGTAGCGCAGTGAGCGCTTCCTGCCATAGGCTCAACCTCAATTGGCCCACTCCTACTTCGGGGTTTACACCAGCCGTGCGCAATCGTACTATGGCCATTAACGCAACCTCCTTGACGTGCAGGTCCAGAGGGGTCAGACCAGTAATTAGTTCCATTGCTGCGGTTGGTGTTTTTCTCATGGCTCCTGTGATGTTCAGACAAACCATTCGCTGTATTTGATATAATTTTTGGATGGCCGTTGCTTGTAGAACTTTCGGTCCCCATGCAATTGCTCCATACGTTAACATGGGTCTTATTATTGCAGTGTAGATCCAGGTGACCACACGGGGTGACAGACCCCATGTGCGTCCCACTGTCCTCCGACACTGCTCATAAGCCACATATGCTCTTTTTGCTCTGCTGTGTAGATGAGAGTTCCATGTTAGTTTCCTGTCGAGGGTAATACCAAGGTATTTCACCTCTTCCGAAAAGTTTAGTTTGCTTTTGAAGATTTCGGGAGGTTTCAAACCCGATAAACTTCTTTTCCTGGTGAAAAGGACCATCTCAGTCTATATACAATACAATACATAAGTTGGAACTCTACTGATATGTAAATAATGAAATTTTTCCAAAAACATTGTGGTTCAATATCTATTAAAAACGAACCAAACATTGTCAATTAGTGAAGTATCACTCTGTATATGTACAGCAATGTAAACAAAGGCGAATTTTGTATCTAAAATAAAGAACTTTTGTCCACATACAAATACAACTTCAGACAACTTTGCCAATTAAAAACCTCACACTTGTGGCTTCGTTTGATCTCTCCAACTTTACAATTCTCTCTAGTGGTCTGTTTCCACGTTTCTAGCAACAATTAACAAATTTCACAAACATGAAATAACAAAAGTTTGTTATTCATTTCACTTTGTGTGAAGGGGAAATTAGCTTGGAAATTAGAGAAATTAAACAAAACCCCTTTCAAAAATACATAAAATATGATGATATTATAACCGTAGTTTCTATTACAATACCTGTCATATTTTGATATCACGTAAAAAGATTCAAATTTTGAGAGATAACCGTTAAATTTCATTATCGTGAATAAAATGTACTGCAAAAGAAAGCCAAATTGATTCCAAAGGATGCAAAAATGCATTTTTCCTTAAGAAAAATACCTTGAGAAACAATAGTGTTGAAAAGTTATCTACTGTTTTTTTTGTAGCTCTACATGCAAAGTATAACAAACAACCGTCGCACTTGTCGCGGACGTCCGACTTGAAATAGTAAAAATTAAGAAACCATTCGACGATTCTCCACTTCCCAACTGTCTCCCGGACTTGATACGGTTTCCTTTCATAAAACATTTTTCACCTTCCTTTCAAAAGCACATAACACCCTAGAATTTCTTCACCAACCGTGTTACCAGGCATTCAAGCCGGAAAAGTTGATTTTCCAAAGCGTCGAATAGTTGTACATTGTTTGTTTTTAGAAGACGTTTGAAATTTCAAATCTTGTACCAATTATTAAGTGAGTAAAACCAAATATGATTGAAAATTCCACAATAGCATATTATACGGGGTTGGAATAAAGCATGGAGCCAAGTAATAGTTATTTATGATACAAGTGCGTGAAGTTAAACTTTTGCGCACGAGTTGCGAAAATGCAAGGAACGAGCGTAGCGAGTTCCGCAAAAGTACTTCACGCACAACGAATTCTAATTATTTAAATTCACATTTACAGTAAAATGAGGAAAATTATTTAGATTACTAATTATAACATTGGATAATTTGTCTTTTTTTGAAGTAACAAATATTTTTCGCTATGTCTGACACTTCTGTCTAATTTACTGTCGGCACAAAAGTTTATACTTTTGCTGCTTTCGTTTATTTGGGCTTCAAGCACTTGTGCGTGACGCCTCAGTCGTCACGACTTTTGAGCAAATCGAACACGATTTTTTAGGATCCTCAAAATCACCTGACATGCAATTCCCGATTTGTAATGGGAGCAAAGTAGGTACATTTTTACAAATAATTTTCCGAAGCGAATGCAAAAAACCGCATTCCGATCCGTGTTTAGGGAAAAAATTCCGAACTTTGAGCCTTTTTTGTGCTTTATCCGCTCGACTATCTAGTCAACTGAGAAGAATAATTTCTCTATTAGTGGTTAATAATAATAATAATGTACAAATTCAAATATTTTGATAATTCAGAGATAGTAGTTCAACAAAAACCTATGCTACATAATTTTGTATACCCAGGAGGTTGTGTTTAACATATTTGCTGCTTGGAATTACCTATCAAGATAACATAATTTGAATGATTATTTTTTAAAGAAACCTGTCAGCCAATCGTGATGATAAAAAAATTCGAATCGACCAATGGCATCAAAATTACACTGAATATTACCCTGCTGTATTAAAAATCCCATATGAAGCGGGATCTTATCACGATAAGATGTCGCTAACTATCGATAAGATGCCGCTAACTATCGATAAGATCCCGCTAGCTATAGAAACTATTGTAACGAGTGTTAAAATTGGGCATTTGTCATTGTGACATATACCAAATTTTAAAATTCGTTGAAATGTCGCGATTTGGACAAGATTCTTTAAGTTCTATTCAAGAAAAAGTGATCGACAGTAAACCCAAAAATACAATACTTTTATTTCTTCTACTCGAGAAATATTCTACCGAATTACATCAAAATAGACCTGATAATTATTTATTCAAGCATGCTGTCAAGAAAAACTGCATTCGGTTATTTTCATATTGTGTTAAAAGAGTCCTCCTCCTTCGGAGTCGGGCTCTTTCGCCAAAATATGAAAATAAACTCATGCAGTTATAAGACAATATGCTTTCATAAAAAATTGTCGGTAATTTTGATGCACTTGTGTAATTACTTCCGATTATTTTTTTCACTTGTCAAAATCTGACATTTTGGTGGTTTTAACCAATAGCAATTCATTATTTTAGCCAATCATTCGGTATTGTACTGATTCCTCTGCTTCTTCATCGATAATACCTTAATAACATTGAAACGTTCTAATTTTACTTTGAATTTGTCAATATTTGCAACTAAAAGTTCGTCGAAATTTATTAAAAAATGAACACAAACCGATTAAATGCCATCACCCAAGAGAATATTGAACATTTGATACAAAATTCCACTCCACAATTGTTGAAATGAATAATCTTCCCAAATACAACTCGCTCTTCAAATTTTATCAAATAATTTTTCATTTTCATCACTCAAACATCCAAACAAACCGAATTTGGATAAAATCCCTCGTCCCAACGGACCCGTGATTTTATCAATCAGTTTGTTTTCATATTTCTACCAAATAAACAAGTTTTCGTGGAAAAGAAAAAATTATCGATAAAATTAGAAGCACTCGTGGTAATACCATTGATAAATTAACTCCAATGTTAAAATGTCATATACCTGAAAATGTTATTGTCACTTTGACATCGATGAAAAAGGAGCATCCTTTTTTATCGCGATAAAAACTCAATATCTAGTAAGCGGACGTCACTTTTACACAATGACAATGAGTCGCAAGTTTGGTTACTTATAATTTAAATATTCTGTCGTTAATTTATCTTGCCAAAAAACACTCGAGCTTTTCTTTTATCAGATAAATTTCTCATTCACTGAAAGTTTTGCCAATCACTAAATTTGCTCGAAAAACTGACATTAGATAAAATCGCTCCACCTTCGATGTCGCGATTTTATCATGTCAGTTTTCCTCGTAAAATTAGTGATTGCAAAACTGTTTCGTTGCAAAGATAAATTTATCCGATAAAAATAAAGCTCTTGTGTTTTTACTGTTGATAATACCCTACATGTGGTGTTTTCAGTTTGGTGTTTATTTTTTATTGACAATTTGATTCATGTATAAAAAATCGCATATGCCACGGTGCAATTGTCACTTTGACAGCTTTAACTTTTACAGCAACAAATACACTAGTGGTTTTTTCACTTATTCATTTGTTCATCAATATCACACACAAAATTCCACTCCACAATTGATGAAAAAAATAATCTTCCCCAATACAACTCACTTTTCAAATTTCATCACATAATTTTTCATTTTCATCACTCAAACTTGTTTATTTGAGGCAAAAACATTCAAACAAACCGAATTTAGATAAAATCCCTCGTCCTAACGAACTCGTGATTTTATCAATCAGTTTGTTTTCATATTTTTGCCAAATAAACAAGTTTTCGTGGAAAAGAAAAAATTATAGATAAATTTTGAAGCTCTCGTGGTATTACCTTTGATAAAATACAAACCACTTGTGCAATTATAAGTGAAAATTAATTAAACGTCAAACTGACAACTGGATTAAAAATGTCGCGAAGATATGGTATTGCATCTAACGATTCAATAGATTTACCAATTGGGCGGAGTAGAATTCAATGAGACCTCCGGCGGAAAAAATTGTAACTGTCGCAACGAGTAAAATAATTCGTTTTGCATTGTTTTTGTATGATATGCAAGTCAACGTAATTACCGTGAATTTAAAATATTACTTAATACACTTTTTTCTTATTCTTTTGGGAATCAAACCACAATAATGTTTTTTATTTTTTATTTCAGATAGGGACCAAAAATTATTTTATCAATTTTATTGCTAGTTAATCTTGACAACGGTAGCTGGAACGCTACCGAAACGTCGAAATAAAAAATAAAAAACATTATTGTGGTTTGATTCCCAAAAGAATAAGAAAAAAGAATAAGTAATGCCACAAGGAACTTACAGAAGATATTACTTAATACAAACCTACCTTCCCCGCAACTTTTGTAGATATAATTATATCAAAAATAAAATAACAACACGAAATCAGACCTGAAACTAAACAGTTAATTGAACGCTTGTTGTACTTTTCACAAATATCAACTATACCTATTACTCCAAAAATAAAAATATTAGGAGTCAAAATTTAGTTTAGTTTAACAACCCAAAATACTAAAGCACAATCAAAGAAAAAGCAAAAATTTTACAAAACACACCCTGAAAATACCTAAAACAGCAAAATAAAACCACTTAAATATCAAAGGGCTTATACGGCAGCTGATTTGTTTTACTCGTTGCTAAGATGACATTGACATTTCAGAGCGCCATCTATTGAATTCTACTTTTGCCAATTGTACTTTTCACAACCGTAGTTTTAAATAAAAATGAATATTATTTCTTTGATTAAAACTAATAAAGTTTGTATTTAAAATTATTAAACGTCAGTTTGACAATAGAATACTCCTCGGGTCTTGATAAATACTCAATATTTTGTTATAGAGAATGCTTCAAGCGTAAAGATAATAGCCCTCGGCCTGCGGCCTTGGGATATTATCAAGCAACACGCTTTCAGCATTCTCTATGACAAAATTATCTCGGTATTATCGAGACCCTAGGGGTATTACTACTGATAATGCCATTAGTTTAAAATTCGCGCTCAACCAAAAATGCCTGATGAAATAGCGAGTACGTTCATAATATATTGAAAACTGACAGTGCAGTTGTCAGTCACACGACAGGGTAAACGCTTCTCGTGGTTCGTTTGTAAATTATTTTCAACTTTTGTTTTAAATTTGGCTAGTACTGGAGAATTGTATATAGACCATGGTGGTGAAGACATTGATAAGCCTCGCACCTTATTCCGCTCTGGGATAAGCCACCCGCGAAATAATTTTGGTGCTAGGTCAATAACAATATTCTTCACCACATTGGTGTATAATATACTATTATCCTAGTTACTGTCAAGGTCCAAAATAAATCTGATGTAGTATAGTGAAATTTTCAATTAATTTTGGTTTTACTTACCTCCATCTCTGATATTTATGAAATTTTTATAAATTTCAAATCAACTCAGGTATCAAATAAGGCTTCATCCATTTAGCTCCCTATTTTTCTTTTCTGTAAACTCAAGATGGAAAATAACGAGGAGAATATTAATTATCTGGGGAGAAAAGGTTGACCTACATATTTACTGCTGACTTCCAAGTGGGGTGTTTTGGTTTTAAAACAAGAGATTCTCAATTATTACCCCGCACCTTGTAAAATGATTAGATACTTATATCACTAGAGGGCATTTCTACAAGCTTTTTAATTATGTTTATCATGGTTAGAGGTTTAATATATTCAGTAAAGGAAGGTAGGGCATAATAGCTTTCTTCATGTCATTTATTTCTATTTTTTTTCATGAAAGATGGTTTGTAAGTTGATAATGGAAAAAGGAGTAGCCAACAGTTATGAATGTAATTGAAAAAAACGTTGATTACATTGAAAATTTTTTGTCAATTCCAAAAACCAATCTAATTTCTTCATTTTATATCATATGAACAGTCTCAGCCAATCATGTCAACATTACACTGAAAACAGACCATGGGCAATTTTCACACGTTGTCATGGATACATATTGATTTATTTCGATTTTGAAGTTTCGAATATTTAATATTTCGAAATGTCACGATTTGGTTGTAATACTGAAACAAAAAATTTTCTATCCGAATAACCCTCGGACATTGATAAATGCTCAAAAATTTTATGACAACTTTCTCAAGCTTGTTGCTTGTAGGCAACAGACCTCCGCCTACGGCGTCGGTCTGTTTCCAAGCAACAAGCTTTCGAAATCTGTCATAAGATTTTTTCGAACAATTATCAATGTCCTTGGGTTATTACTACTGATAATAGTTTTAAAAACCACCTCTACTTTTTCTGCATACCAAATCTGTTCTAAAGGAAATAACCGACCACTCATTTTAAGTGCGTGAGATTGTACGGGTACCGGTAAATTATTCGAAATCAATTATTCGAAATCATTTGTTCGAAAATCAATTTTTCGAATGACCGATTATTCGAAAATCAATTATTCGAAACTCAATTGTTCGAAATCAATTTTTCGAAGTCAAATATCTGGAATAGATTTATTAAATTTGAGAGGACACCGAATTTCTGTTAAAAATTCTTTATTGTTATTACAAAAAACCTCCACCAGATCTTATTACGTTGTGGTTATCTACTTAGAAGTTATGTTGTGGTAAATTTTAGTGTAAATGTAAGAAACGAATAGTTAAAAATTTTGTTAAATAAATTTTAAATAAAAAAGAACTTCCCTTCACACTTAGGCACAGGCTTAGGACTGTCAGCGTATAGCAGGCGTGTTTAGAAGTTTTGTTTAATTTTTTGTATTTTTTTGTATTTTTTGTTTTTTTTGTCTTTTGGTATTTTTTTTTAATAACAATAAAATATAAATTAATAACTCAAGTTATGAGCTATTCCTTTTAGATAATCTAAAATATTGGTTGGATCGAAATTTTCTACCAGATTTAATATTCGTTTTGCGCAATCAACATACTTTTTTCTTGGAGTTGGCGTAGGTGCTCCTGCAGTATACTGGTCGATTTTCAATTCATTTAAGGAATGTTCCCTTTTGATAGCGTCCACAAATTTCCAGATACTTGTATGGATGGATGGCCGAAATTTGACTTTCAAAACTTCTGTGCCAACCCTCTACAGCGTTATTCGTTTTAGGTAGTCCTGCAATAGCGCCATCGAAACAGTTCCACATCTGATGAGAAAATGAGG